>JAMKCH010078046.1:0-21721 GCA_023653785.1 Ophioderma brevispina | reverse complement strand
GCATCGGTTTGATCCCTTGGGAGACTCATTTCTTTCTTGAACTAAATTGTAAATCTGAAAATGGGGTAGACATTATAAGTGGTCACAGTACTATTGTTTATCAGTGTCTATTAAAATCATGGTATTTTCTGCAAAATAAGTGTAAATAATCTCAACAATGCGATTTTGGGGGTAATGATATATAACTCAATGCAGAGTTATGGTTCTTAGAGATAATACAAGGTGAATGATTTTATTTGAATGACATTAACATTGGAAACAGATTCACAATTTAGGCGAATTGGTGAATATGTTAAATAAATAGAAATAAATATTATTGTGATATCTCTTTAGGTTCAAACAGAGAGATAGAGTTCAAACAAGATATCTTACTTTGCCAATTCAGTTCTTTTATAATCTCATTACCTGTGAGAGTAATCTCTACTAATGAAACTTTCTGGACCGATAATGTAACTTTTTAAATGTACTGAAGATTATGACCATTTTTGTATTGTGTTCAAAAAATTTACATTATTTTGAAATCAGTTTAGGTTGTACAGGTTGAGTAAAAAAAACTTGACCTGATTGTGTCCGCCATGTTGATTTGTCAAGTACCTAGATCTCACATTGTGATATCAATCTTGAAAGCTTAGTTCATTATGTTTAATTTGCTACAAAGATATTCACATCAATCGGTAGGTATAGACGGTTACCTTCGTTGGAATCCAGCATTCGGTTTCTGTCACTGGTCCCCGTAATTCACAATTTGCTTATCGGTGCGGAGCGCCGTGCTTCAAATGGGAATCCGTGGATAGGGATAAAAGCTAACTACTTGATTCAAAGACTGTAGCTCGGCCTAGATTAACCGATTGGAATTATCTTTGCCGCAAATGAAAGATAATGAAATAGGCTCTTTTTTTTTTCAGATGATATCACTACGTTATATATATATTATTTAAAAATGCAATCCGGCAAGTTTTTTTTTCCCACCCTGTTTCTCCCTTGATGAACGCTTCCTTGGAAGTAAGTTTAGAAAAGTGGTTGAACATCGAAGAAAATGAATGCGATTTAATATTTTTGCATCAATATTCGGTCCATGAAGAATGATATAAAAATAAACCAGTTTCCTGCTTTCTACTTGTTTCATTTAGTGATTAAAAATTAGTCCAACTCGGGTCCAACTGCAGGAAAAACTAAAAGAACGATACTTAAAATACATGAGAATTTGTGAACGTACCTCAACACTTACTTGAAATTTTGAAGTAACATCTACATATATCGGTACAGTGTTGATTTTGAATTGTAAGGAAATATGATAACATAATAAATGCACACGTTTATCTCTTTGAGAGTTAAAATAAAAAATGAATAGATTTACAGCGATGGTGTCAGATTTTCATTTTACTTGGTCAAAAGGTTAGAACATTATGTATCTCTTTAGTCCCTTAGTTTACTTAAATTAAGGTATGCCCATCTCATTTTTGGAATGTATGTTTGCTCAGTCTTAGTTTCGCAAAAGCATATTCGCAAAGGATAAATAGCATGTACTTATGCCCCAAATTTTCCTTCACTATTATGGAATAACGGTAATTCTGATATTGGAGATATGCTATTGGGCTTTTTTCAATGCATTGTAAGTCCCTTGAAAGAAAGAGAACTAATAACAATACCATAGGTCTATGTATTTTGCTGCTCATTTTTGGAATTTGATCAACATTTACCCCTTGGGCTACAACTTAAACTGATACAGATATAATAATATACTCAACTTCGAGAAACAGTATGTTTAATAACACTGATTCTTGTCGGATTGTACGCCTAAAATAATTTAGTTTGTATGATAAAAAATTTTTTGGCGGCCATCTTGGATTTGGTCCAATTTTAACCCCTTGAGGCTAGATTTTATGATTAATAATTAAGTGTTAATATACTCATTTTGCACAAGTCCTGGTGTAGAAATAGTAATTTTAATTCTGTTAACTATGGAAAATTACGAATTTATATCGTTTGACATAAATTTAGTGGGATTTTGGCGGCCATTTTGTAATTTCCTGAATTTTGACCCCTTTTGCACTCAAAATACAGCAAAGCACCGGCATTTTGCGTGATCAATCATAAAAATCAGTCTAGAACAATGTTTCAAAGCTTCTAACTAAAAATTCCGTCATTAAGTGTTCTTTTCATGAATTTCGTTCTTGTCTAAAGTACCTTTTCGCGTGAAGTTTATCTTACAAAAGGCAGAAGAATATCAACGAACAAAAAACGATCGAGGCACAGGTGTTGAAATTCACGACAAAAAGTGATATTTTTCGATCGTAACTATGCCCTACTTGTCACCTTGCGGACGATTACACCAATTGTGCAATGTCACAGATTCCAGATAGGCTAGTTTTCTGGGTATTCTTTGTACCTGCTTAACCGTATGTTTTTAGCAGACTTGAGGCTAGTACAAGTTCCCGGATGGAAATGGGCCAATACGAGATGCATTTGATCGTGCAAATGGTCTATTGGCACCAAACTTGAGTCATGGTGCAACCAGGTGAGGGCGGCCAAGAAATCCCAATTTTCAGACGTCGCCATTGGTTTAATTAACATTAAACGTGCAAATCTTTGACGAAAAAAATCCTGAATTTTTTATATGTTGTCAAGGAATATTTCTTATTCAAAAACCGTTGGAGATGAAAATCAACGCCACTGGAAGGGTTATTTCTCTGATTTGTTTTTTGTATTAATAACGAACGAGGATGAGGTCGTATGGGTCATGGGACACCCATGACCACCCATGCACCCAAATTGGTTTGTGGTTTGCAATATCCGTATTGCTGTAATTTTTCGTTTTGACATTTTTTGGGTGAGTTGCTCTAATGAATGAGGCTTGGCCCGCACTGCCTGGGTTGCAACATTGGATCCCTCTTTTGTTGATGCAGGTCAGAGGTCACAGTACAAGTCAAAGGTCATGTGAAGTCAAGTTGTAAGATAGGCTAGAATGTAAAATTGACCTCACTTTAAAAAGGTTGAATTTCCAAATGGAACCAAACTTGGTTTAATTATGGGATTATATTATACAAACATGCAAACCTATTGTTATGAGGTGAAGGTCACATACTCAGATCAATGTCATATGAGGCCTAGTCATATACAAACTGCGTTTGGCAGGCTACACATGCTGTCCGAGGACAGTATGGATTTTTTGTCACTAGATACATTCAAGAAAAGGTTATTTCTCAATTTCAGTTGATTCGACGGTGCGTTTTGATTGTTTTAATTTCTTTCCTTTTTAAAATACAAAATTGCAAATTTCTTTCTTCGGAGTAGATCAAATCTGCACACAAGATTTTGACACACAATACTAAGGCAAACAGTTCAAATGATACATCTCAATCCTCACCTTGGTTGAAGCAAGTCATGGGTAGGAGGACGAGGCTGTTGTCAGATTACAAAGTGCCTCTTTAAGAACCTCACTCAAGAGCATATAACAACATCCATAAACCATTCACCTTAAGAACACGGGCCAGGTTGTGATCATAGTGTATTTTGATGAGCGAATGTGTTAATTTTGTCTGTTTTAAGAGTAGATAGAATATCACGCAAGATTTGACCAACTGCAAACAATTTCAGATGATATAAAAATCTCCACCCTTAATAAGTTAAGGCAAGTCGGGGAAGGGGACGAGGCTGTTGCAGATCACGAAGTGCCCCTTTAGAACCTCACTCATAAGCATAACAACATCCATAAACTGAAAGAATACCTGGGCCAGGTGGAGTCATGGTCATGGGACTCCTCAACGATCAGAATAGGCCTGTGACCTAACTCCCATCGACTGGAATTTGTCTAGCTATCCACAGACTCACACGGCACAACGCTGTCTATCAGAAAGGGGGGGGTCACGTTTCCAAACACTGCTTAACAAATGCCCTGGCTTAAATGCAGTCAGTGTAATTATGTGTTCAACCATTCCATGCCAAAAGCTTTGTAGCCTTGATTGATCCCCATTCAATAGTAAATATCCCAATATTGATTAGGGTTTTGGGGGGGGGGAGAAAATACTTCTTGACAATTTTCCTTTGTTCTCATGTCAGTATACCAGAAACTTCTGAAACTGGGTTCACCATGAAACTGCACAATTTCCAGTTTCTCTTGGATTTTCATGATATTGAGCTAAAAGAAAAATGGGAAAGAATTTAGTATGGTGACACCAAACCAATGAATCGGCAAGCCTTCCACGGAAATAAACTGCAGTTGAAGAATGTGGGGCGGGAATCGGAATTCATAACGAAAGGTTTCCTAAGAATGCAGATATGTGGGAATCATGTCTATGTGGAGTGATTCTAAATAAGTTGGAAGACTCAGGAATATTGAATGGTGGAAGACGTAAGACTTCCATACAGGAATCTGCTACCTCAATCGATGTTGATTGTTTGTAACAAATTGCATTGTCTTTAGGCAGCTGCAGAACCTCCAATCATAAATTATATTCCCACATAATATATATTCATTTCGATTCACCCATGTATGACGACAACCCCACCCCCCCCCCAAGTGACGTCATACCCACAATCATCTCCTCTTTCGTCTTGGGAATTCGACCAAGATGGTAGTTGATTTAACTCTCTGATTTCTGTCGAATTTTGGTCAGACTTTAGGATACTGGTGGCCCGGGAACCTTGTGAATAATCTGTTAAATGTCATTTATTACGTCCCTGGGACTGTTAGTTGTGTCATTTTTCGTTTGCGAAAGTACGGGTATTTTTTTTTAAGGACTTATATTACATTGGACTTTGCGTCGGGTTTGTCAAACACACAAACCCGCCTTAATTCAACAACCCATGGGCCCGACTAGCGTTTAGGGAGTGGCACTGACAAGCCACGTTCATAATCGATGTCCATATTTTCCACTAATATCTTTATATGTGTTTAGATAACAGTGTGAGTCCAATAAAAAAAACCCTACATTCAGGAAAGATTTTCTTCACAAGGTTAAACGTTATTTTTGCTTCAATGTTGTTGTGCTTGGTTGTTTAAGATAAACAGGCTATCAGAAGACTTTTATTTCGTGTCTTTCGGCTTGGGTTCAGAAAACTATGTCAATTTTGCGGAGGAACCTAAAAAATTCAGTTGGCGTTTTAGCCATACAATGCGGAGAGACTGACACTAACGTATACCATAACACATTATAGCAAAGGCATTTCATTCACACAGGCAATTTCAGATTGTATCGATTTTTAGCGACAAAAACATAATCGTTTGAATAAAATTGGTATATTTGCTACACATAATTATAAGTAAAATCTTCAAAAATTTTAATATTCCATTGTCCATCATTAAAGAGTCCAGTTATTTGAAAATCACTCCATATAATGTCTCAGTTTCATGAACATACCACGAGAGTTTTGTTTACATTTAAGGTAATTATTTTGCCCAGATACAGTATTTTACAGTGTACATAAATTGCAAGAAGAAGAGAAGAACTAAAGCTGACTTTTTCTGTAAATAAAATCGGAATAAACCTTAAAGTCATTATTTTTTTTTTTTTTTCGCACTGCTGTTTTCAAGCGAATACAAAACTTTCTATGCATGGTTTCACTTTTGCTCCCAAGGTGAGTGGTTTAACTGTTCTCAGGACACTGTCCCAGCTGTGGAATGGGCCCACTTCAAAATCCACCTGTTTGTTGAATCCCCTACTTTGCAGCTCCATCGCGCCAACCCATCCTCCAGTCATCACATCCAGGAAACTCCGCCCACCCCCACGGCCACATCGTAACCACGTCAAGTCCACCGGCCCGACTCACTTTCCTTAAAGGACACCCTTTCAAAAACCGAAGAACAGGGCCCCCCCTACACAGGGTAGTCCCAGGCTACAGGCGCGATCGTAGGGCAAGGGGTTCTCCCCAGAGAGGAAGTCCTCCATTGCGGGCTAGTCAGGGTCCCTCCAACTAACACGCCCCCTGCCAGAGGGTAGGAGGACTCCCTTCTATAAGGGGGGAGAGGGCCCCCACGCGCTCCTCTAGGACAGGGAACCCACTCTCCCACTCTCCAACTCGAAACCGCCACGCGGGAAGCCCGTCAAGCGGGCGTTTCCCATTACTCCCACCATTTGACCGGGCAGCGGGTCCAGGGAATAAAGGCGAAAGACGGGGCGAGGGACCGACCTAACCTCGTCTACTCCCTTATATCCGAAATTCCATCCACTCACACGCTCAGGGGCCAGGGGCGACTCTACATTCACCTCTCCCCCATTACAGATCAAGCCACTTAAGTTGGGAATTGACAACAGGGGGCGGATCTCCAGGGGAACCCCCTCTCCTCCCCCCGCTCTGCCGGAGACCATATCCCAACCCAAACCTCCTCGGCAGGGCACACCCCTTAAGGGGGAAGATCAACCACCACGACGTTACAAAATCACCTCCAGGTATCCTCCCAACCATCCATAGTCTAGTGACTCCCAATAGTTAGTTTCAAGTAGTGTAATTATAAGGCTGGAATACATGAAATCTTGCTGAACCAAAGTAAACTTTTGTCTTACACCAGCTATCTTGAATTTCTTATTCAGGAAATTTAAATTTTTTTAATTAGATTTTCTTTTGTAATCTCTGGGATATTATTTTTTTATTAATCCTTCAATTTACTCTCCACCTTCTATTGTTCAACAATAATTGGTGGTAAATGTTTGGACTCAAATCACTGCTAGCTGAAGACCATGACTTTATGTAAGCGAGGCCTCTTGTTTGGCTCAAAATCGGCCTAACAGGATTTTGAAGTCTCTCAGCCAAAATAGGCGTAATTCTTTCTTACAATATCAAATGACACCAACAAAACGTTTTTGAAAAAGCCTGTTTATCCTTCTTTAACATAGCAAACATTGAGCAAAAAACAATTCTTAACATTTTAATTCTTTTTTATTCTGAATGTGGGTTTTTTTTTTTTTTGACTCACACTGTATTATATATTTTAACGTGTATATGTGTGATTACAATGCCTTGCTGCCCCGGGATTGTAATTTGTAAGCGGGATGGCACGTTTTTCGTTCTCGTTTCAAAATGGCGCCCGTGTTTGTTTTACATTTTGTAATGTATGCACGATCATTCCTTCACACAATGAGCGTACACTTGTGGGTGTACTACAGTTTCATTACGCTTTTTGCAGTCTTATGTCAAAGAGGTTATGGCCTTTTGAAAAAGGAGTGTAGGATGTTGGAAATGATTTTTATATGAATTTTCTAATCTAGACTTAGTAACTTTGTATTCGGTATCCCGCGTGGTGCGTGCTCAGGCGGTGTTTGTTTACCTTTTATAGGCCGCGGCTTGTACGTGACTTGTTCGACCCGAATGTCGCCGTCACGGGGACCCCAACACCCATCGCTGATACCGCTGGGTCCTTACTCCGTGGCGAATAGGTGACGCCGTGTGCGTATCAGGTCTATGGTATGCAACCTGGTTTTTGATAAGGAGTTGGACCTGGGTATATCCTTGGGTTTTCGTCCCTTCGGTATAAAAACCCCTTGGACAGTGTAGGGTTTTGGGACGGTACATGGCGGGAGCTCCTTCGCTGATGTAAGCGGAGGTTCACCCCCGGGTACACAGGTTTGGGGTCTGGTGTCTTGTCAGTCGCCCGAGCCTCCGGGGTGCGTTGATGATAGGATTAGGATACGGGCGCGTGCGTGGTAGCCGTCTTTGGTACCCACCGATCACAAATACCACCGCTATAGTACCATCGCCGTTACAGGGAATTCCTCCGCTGCTGTAAGCGGGGTTTCACGCAGTTTGAGGGTTCACAACGCCACGGTGTCGTGTCAGTCGCCCGTTTTGGGCCCCAGGTGGCGTTTAGATGGCTGGATACTAGGCGTGTTGTCACCGTTTCGGTACCCTACCGATTACGCATTGAGATCACCGCTATGGTGTCCACCCTCACCTAAGGTGGTTTGTGTCCTTCTATGGGTCGCTAACGGCGAACTTCTATGCCTCGGGGCAGCGTCTACCGGTGGCGGTTCCCGCTGCAAGCCACGCCGCTGCTTCAGCGAAACCAAAACCCCGAGCACGTCGGGCCCTTTTCTCTATATCTATAGGGCGAATTACGGGGCTTTTACTGCGCTGTTCTCGATGCCTTTTGCCTCCATCCTCACAGGAGGTGATGTAGGCTGCGGCGCTTGGACCCTGGGGCGAATCTCCTCGGTGCTGGTTCCATGGTCTGTAATCCCGGTGAATTAGACCAAAAAAGGCCCATTCATGAGGATTTGCTGGTCGATTTTCGAGACAATACCCATTCATCGGCTTTGCTCCCCATTCAAAAAAAAAATTTTTTTTGGGAATCAATGTATCGTTGGATGGGGTTCAGCGATATTGGGCACGCTTGCTGCTTCATAGGACGGGCGATTATCCTGGATCAATTACGCTGGCCTCCACTCTTACGCGTCGCTCCCGAGGGGGAGTTCTGGCGGCAGGATTGTTTGGCATTTACAGCGAGGCGGGGCGGGCTCTACTAGTCGGCTGGCCACTGCTTCGCTGGTCACCCACCGGTGGATCACTCCCCGGGGGATTTAGCGGTGGATGAATCTTCTCGATCGAACCCCTGTGTTGATGGGCCGTTGCTAATTTCTCAGTAGAATTTAATGTTACAACGGACCGTTTATAACGGGGGTTAAGGTTCGAGGGATTTGCGGCGTGTTTAGCCCTAAGCATGTCGTTCTCGGGTGATGTGGTTGGCTTTTAATCGATGGTCTCCACCCTGATGGCATCGGTCCTGCAGCCAGGGGATTTCGGCTGAGCAGAGGGGGTATCATGTTGTCTTTCCATTTTGTGATTGTCGGTCCATTCGCTAAATCCCTCAGGGAGGATTTAGCGATACACTCGACCATTCATTCAGGATTTACGAATCAGTTACGCGAGGGCAATGCCTATTTCCACAGGGAGTTGAATACCTTTTCTTTGGGGATCAACGGGCTATGTGAACGGGGCGGCGGAATGACTCGGATAGGCTCGACGCCTGTTGGGGATCCAGTGTGGGAATCTCTGCCGCGCAGTATACCCAACCCCGCCATTGCATGCCGTGAAGCCGAGCCGCTTGGATTGGCTTGGCGGAAAATATAAGGGGGGGGCGGGTGCGGCCACCGGCATGCCGTAGTAAACAGGGCGGCTGGGGCGTTGGCCATTTAGGTTGGTCTGCCTCTCACGCTGGGGTTGCCTAGCGTCGGATTGCTACGTGTCGTCAGTGGTCAACCCTGGTTTTCGATCATATTAAACCGGGTTGATGTCGGGGTTACCTCTCATGTCATTTGTAATAACGGTATAATGACTCCCTGCTACCGCCAACTCCAGCACCGTGCAATCGGTCATCGGGCGAGATATGCTGTAGGGGTGAAAATTTGTGGAAGATTGTCTAGTTATTTCTTCAATACTACACACTCGTTTGTCCTGTTCGGGGAGCGGGTTGATAGGCGGAGGTTGCGGGTTGTGCTACTTGCGGAACCACCGTGGTATGCCTTGATTTTTATTACTGGAGAGTGTCCGTTTAATGTAATGGCCTTTTTAATCATAATACGTCGCATACATATAGACCAGTACATCACGGGGGCTTTTGGATACTACCAGTATTCGGTTTCTTTGAGGGTAGGTAGTTGTTTAGGTCACTGTGGTATAGGTCTTTGCCCTTAATCGCCTCAATCCCTTACGGGATTCGGGCGATGGGAGCATTGCTTCATCTACCCGATGGATTAATGGCCGTGTTTTAAGCCGTTCTTGTAGCTTCGTACACAAGGACAATCCTGTGGGTGTGATGATTCGTTCCGGGGACCCGCGGAATCGGAACCCATTCGCCGTCGAGTTGCACCCCACTCTGGGGTGTCGTCCTCTGTTGCTTGGGGCGCTTGCTCGCCAAGCAGTTTCCTCGCGACAGAAGGCGTGGGGGTATGATTCTAACACACAGGGACGCTCGAGGCATAGCTTCCGCCTTCATGGTGCGGTAGCGGCTACCGTAGCTTCATGGGTGGCGTCATATCATTTCTTATGATGACTACCACTTTTTTTGGATTCAACTTCCTTAAGTTGTCTCTCCGGTGTTAATTTTGGACTCGACTTCATCCATTCATACGGTTTTTCGGGGCGGCTTACGTCTTTATTAGGCTGTTTTTGCAAGCCTATTAGATAGTTCGGGCACGGTTGCCTTCCAGCTCAGGACCCTTCCTGGGTCCGAGTTTGGATGCGGGTGTTTAATAAAAACACAATTGCCAACCCGATGCTTTTGAGCCAGCCCGAGGGGTTGTGCCACCGGTTTTGGTATTGATGTCTCTCCCCCCTACCCGTTCCGGAGAGTGCGTAGGCGACCTACAAAAAATTTCTGTTTGCCTGGGACCTTCAAAAAGATGTGGGCAAAATTTTCTGTCAAATATGTGCATGAAGTACACATCACAAGCACATTTGGCACAAAGTCCTTACAGCTGGCCCAGTATTTTGACACTATGGTTGCAATCTGGCGGTCTGTATTTGAACCTGTTGCGCTAACAATTAAGGGTGTTTTTTTGTTTATTTTCATTACTTTTGAAATTTTCTGCAGTTGTCAATTTGTTTCTGGGACCTGCGGTCCCATGGTCATGGGGATTTGTAGGACTGGGATTTGTGCGTAAGGGTCTTATCCTGATACTCCGTCTGATTCCTTTGGGTCGGTCCTTGGTAGGATAAAAATTGGAATCACTAGGTGCTCTGGCTCTGAATTCAGGGCGATGGCGCTTTGGAGTCCAATTCCCTTGTAGCGATAAATGCCGGTTGTCTTTCGCCGGCGTTTTCACGACGATATGTAGTCAATATTATTCCGGTACTGGAGCTGCTCTGCCGTTCCTTCTCGTTTTTACGCTTGTATTCATAATTCGGATCGTGGTTGACCGAAGTTCGGATATTCGTCGCCCCTTTTGGCGATGAATACCGTTGATGATACAGAATTGGCGAATTAATTTCGTCAGTAGCCTATATTGTGTGTCGGATTCGCCGTATTATGCAATATTCATCGCTTCTGATCGCTTTCGATCGAAGTTTGGGTATCCGCTCGCCATATTGGCGATGGATACCCAGATTGAAATGTTAGACGATTAATTCGTCTTTTTGGCTAAGTTCGTGTCGGAAGACTCGGCCAAGTCTACCGGCCCCTGCTATATTCTATTCGGAAGTGTGTCAGGGTGCGGTCGGCTTTTAAGTATCTACTAAGCGTGTGTTGGCAAGCGCACGCCGAGCTCCGCTTCGTTAGGCTTTGTGCACGATCCCCGCGGGGGTCTTCTATTCTCACGCTTATAGCAGGGATTCTCGCTACGTTATGGCATTCACCGGCGCCCGCCGGGGCGGGGATTTGTGGGGGATTGTTGCCCCTTTATTTGAATGACAGGTTGCAACCTCTCAATCTCTCGCATGGGGATGGATTGAGGGTTGATAAGGAGTCTTTGCATTGTCAATACATGGACACTTTTGGGCGAGGTAGCCTACGGGCTACCCCGCTCTATTCGCTGGGTTTTTGACCCTACTTTTCAAATGCAGTGTTTCCGAAATTTCGTGCCATTGCCTTTTATATCCTCTAAATCTACATGAATGATAGTTTATGAAATGTTGTGCAATTTACGTAATATGGATATGTACCAATAAGATGGCCCAGCCGAAAACATGAACGTACATTAGAAAAAGAGATAATGTTCAAAAGGTAGAAATACAAAGCGTCACACTTACACCACATGCTTACCGTCGTGAGCAGGTTTGAAATAAAAACAAGACGGGGGTGGGTGGTAACACTAAATAAAAACATGATAAGAGGGGCGTAACAGGCAACAGGGGAGTGCGGCCAAAAAATCCCAATCTAGACATCGCCATAGCTTAAACGTAAAAATGCAATATTGACGAAAACAAATTATGAAATTAGTATATTGTGTCAAGGAAATATTTTTATTTGTATTTTAGTAACAGTGATTTGGTGGTTAACAGCGTCTTAAATCGGTATGAGTGCATTGAATTAACGAATGCTAGAAGGGGGATGGGTCCGATATAAGAGATATGAGTTTTTCATCTTGATAGATCGGCCTTCACCCCAAAATCCCCCTCTGTAAAGTTTCACACCCAATTATTTCAATCCATTTGGCTGTGAGAGTAAAACGTGATTTTGTAAACCCATAGAAGTACTATGGACAAAATTAATATTTGGTTTGACCAAAATGGGGCACATTTTCGCTCATAAACTCCAAACCTTTTTGCCCCAAGTTCACACGGGTTAAATGAGAGGAAAATAGTAAGCTTTCTTAGGATACAAAAAAATGCTGCAAAAGAAAAACCGCCAAACTTGTTTTGAACTTGCTGCTATCGTAATTGTTCCCATTGAACACCGTGCTTTGACTACTAATAAACAAACACTTAAAAAAAAAAAAAAATCATTTTATTTAATAAAGACGGGTATCTGGTCACCTTATTCACTTCAGTGCTATCTAATACATTGGTAAGGCATGTCAAATTATGTTAAAAAAAACCCGGGGTTCGGGAAGATAAAATGGGCGGCGATTCTTTTCTGGACATCTCCTCATGTCTTTTAAGAATGTTTTCATTTGATGTTATGAATAAAAACGTTCAAAATCTTCACTATCCAAACGGTTGGAGCTGATTTAATTGCTTTAATGTAAGGGAGGAGGCTCAGAGGAAACATGAATGGTCGGATGTTGATTGAATCAGCAACCTTTAATGAGGTTCTTAAATTTTTTGATGCATGCGTAGAGTTAATGTTGCCTTGATCATGACTGAAAATACGAGCTCATCTACTATTATTATTAGGACTGGTGAAGAGGTGCATTAATTACTTAAAATATTTACACTGAGGCAGTAGTTTTATGGTTACAAAAATGTCTGCAGTCAAGTATAGATAGTAACTATTGGTAACCCAAGCTTTCTTGTTACTTGGTTTCTTGCCACAATTTAAAGCAACCTTTGTCATGTGTGTGTTGTGAACTTTGACCCTCAGGACTGTCTTGTCAGGTTAGCGGTATTTTGGCATTTACTACATGGTTATGCAAATGAACCTCTGCCAGATGACTTTTATTTTTGGGGGGCACTGATGATAATAAACTCAGGGCGTTGTTTTCTACCTGTATGCCAAAAATCAGTCCCTAGGTCAAAGTGCGTCATCAAATACGCTAGGCGGACAGGAGATCTCATTTTAGAGCACTAGTGCATTTCAACCGTGTGTGACCCTTTACCTATGCGCCTGGCCCTTTTGATCTATTTTTAGTAGTATAGATTAGATTGCAATTTTGACATTCTATAAAATGTAATACGTTGTTGTATTTACGATTCAATACGGTGGAATGACAGGTAAGATGTCATGGAGTAAGGAAGTTCTAAGTTTGTTATAGAATTGAAATAGGCAATGGCGTTGGATTGAACATTTTTGAAAACATTGGGTGACAGAAGTAAGTAAATTAAGGTGGCGTGACAGATGCTTGCTGAACGTGGGAGCTTTCCATTTTGGAAATGCTTTATAATATTTAAAACAAAATGTATTGATCATGTTGGTACGTGTTGCCCGGAAACCTGTAATTAAAATTACTTTACGTCCGTCGGCGTATGACGAAATATCCGAATTGCTTACTTCCAGTTATGCTGGTGTTAAATTAAAATGGGAGTAGGCAGTGGGTAAATCTTGTGTGGGTAAGTATAGCGTTGATTGTTTTCCAGAATAAGGTGTAGTATGTTCTTTTTCCTTTTGTTGAGCGAAGGCGAGTCGTATTCGGGGGGAGGAGAGAGCGCAGGGAGAGGGAGGTGGGGCGGGGGGGGGAGGGGAGAGGCAGGGGAGGGAAGGGCAGACGAGAGGAAGGGAGGTAGGGGAGAGGAAGAGTAGAGGAGGCCTATGTCTCGTCATGTTGTGTGTGGGAGGGTTAGATGGTTTTATCTTGTACTATAGTATTAGAGGGCTAGTAGGTGAGTGCGTCATGTTTTCCTTTAAAATCGTAAATGTAATAGGGATATGAAGCCCCTGTTCATCTGTGTTAAATTATTTACGTTCGTGTTGCCTCGGTAATTATGTGCAAAAGTCAAGAGTCTACTGCAAAAATCCCACAACTGTCATCTTACTAATCCCTTACATACCTTTTACATGGATATATTTACCCCTTGACTCGCACCTTTCTTTTTAAAGGATCTTTATTATTTTGTATTCACTTGTGCTTTCAATTAATAACTATTGTGAAAGGGGGTATCACTACAATCTATCTATGTCTGGATTGGTTTGTTCTGATCAAGGAGGTGTCTTTTTATACTATACTATTATATTATTTACCTCTATGTTCGGAGACTTATTGATAATTAGTCATCCCGCCAGATGCAGAGTTTCTGTTACATGGTGGGGATAGACTTTTTTTCATATTACCTTTCATGTTTATATATAGTAATAGTTCCACTCTTGGTATGGCATCGTGCTGCCCCAAGGATGGATTTATTACAATCCTTAAGCCATTTTTAAAGTGAGAGAATCTTTTTGGGTTGTCTTGGGTGGTTTCGTTTCACAATATTCATTCTGTGAAGGTTCCAGCCTGCTTAGTGTGTTTTGTAGTGAGTTTGTTTGCATCTAAGGGCCAAAGGGGATTACTTTTATACTGGAAGCAATACTATTTGCACTTAGCAGATATGATTTTTGACTCAGGTCCAGCTGGGATCTTATCCCACTTAGGTTTTTTCCTCTTGTCATGCCAGTATGGATTCCCCATTCGACGGTTTGCGCCCCCACTTAGTCATTCGTATTATAGGGAATCCTGTTGGGGGATAGGCATTCGTTGCCACTGCCCTTTTACTCGGCGACATTTCCTTAGACTTTAGAGTTCTTCGGAAATCTGTTAGATTCTTGTACTCTCTGGTTTTTTTTTTGCCTCAACCCGTGTTTAGGGAGGCCTCTTGGAGTAAATGTTGGAGTTGGTACGTTGATCGTGGGGTACTCTCTCGACGTTTTTTTATGCTGAGAATTCTTTTGTCGCACCTTCAAACGTTACTGATCATTCGTGTGAGGTGGTCACGTCTCACGGCGACTCGAGTAGTTCCCCTTTTTTTTTTTTTTTTTTTTTCCTGATGCTTTTCATTTCATGATGAATAGGCCTAGTATGACTATTGGAAGGTTCCCCGGAATGGGGTCATTCTTCTGGTTGGCCTTTTCCATTCTGGTGGAGATGCTTGATACACTTGGGGGTGCTGTACTATACTGACAGCTCTTACTCCCCGGGGTTGGCTTCGGGTCTAGGATGTGGAAATCGGAGGGCTTATGTCGGCCTTGCAGGATGCTCCTCTTTTTCGATCCCGCACAACTCGCTTGCCCTTGGGGCTCAAGTGAGTGGGATATGGTGTGCTCTGGCCTGCATTACGTAACAGTTGATGACTCATGGTATTCTGTCCTTACGCTGTGAGGGTTTTCTCGCAGAGTTAGCAGAGTACTGTGGCCGTCGGGGTCTGAGGATTGGGCTCTTTCCGCCCTCATAAGTCTCCGCTCACGGCGATCCCCTTCCTCTCGGCACGTCATGGGCCCAGAGGGGTGGAGAGATTGGGTCTAATGGCGACTCGAGCGCTCTGAAGCCTGTGACCCTCATACTTTGGGGAGAGTAAAACTCTCAGTATGCGCCGTGTGTGTTGTGCCCGAGCGGTTGGGGGTGATGGTTTAGTTTTGTGACGTCTCTAGGTACGTCGCTTATATGGCCAGTTTTTTTGCCCAGGGGAGCCACTCTTACAGGGGGCTCAGCAAATTATTCTCTTAGGAAGTGGGCTTTCATGTGGCTTTTGTTATGTTGCTTAGGTTTCATGCTATTTCGTATTGGCCATGGACCTTGTAGAGACTCTACTATTATGAATGTCTTGCAATTTCATATTCATACTCATTTCCGATCTCACGCAATCCAGGTGTGACGTTTTGCATCCTGCCACCGCTCTAGTACCTGTGCTTATCTGGCGATGTTAATGCAATTTTGTTACATCATAATCGGATTGAAGGTAATCAGATTCCTGTATGAGTCATGTAAGAACAGTGGTGTCAAGACTCGTAAGATGCTTGCTGACCTTCTCCGATGTTGAAAATTTTTCCCCGCCCGTCCCGCCCCCTGCAGGATGTTTCGTTTCTTGTCGAGGGTAAGACAAAGAGGAAGAGGATTGTGGGTATGACGTCATTGGGGGGGTTGGTGGCGTCATACTTAGGGTGATCGAAATGAATAATATTATGGGGAATATATATTTATGGGAGGTTCTGCATCTGACTAAGAACCAGCAATGTGACATTCAAACATCGGAGAAGGTAAGCCAGCATTCCTTACGAGTCCATTAGACACCATGTTCTTACAGGACTGCAGGTATTGTAAACAAATGACACAGGTGTCCAGATTCGGTACCGCATAGATAGGTTGTAGCCCCTAGGTCTATAACATGGAGATGCGGGCCGGTAAGTATATGATTTCACAGAGAATGCTAAATGTAGAACTGAAGAGGCAATTATACTTCAAGCCCAAACAGGGGTTTTCATTTTTTTTTTTTTTTTTTTTTTTTTTAAGTTTTGTCTTTTTTTAAAGAGACAATTTTAATGACGGACAGGGACATTGGCGCTTACATGGTGAACAGCATTAGCTGCCAGCGGTAGGTGCTAGATACTTCAACATGTTCGGTACAAATGTCAAACTTTTTTAACAAATATATCACAGGGATTAATGCAACTCCCAAAAGACTTCTACAGCACCTTATTTCTCTCTCATTGCTGAAATTTGTAGCAAAAATCAATGATGTCATCTCTAATCCTAGCCCATTTCATGGCCCGCTGTTGTTTACAACTATCCAAAAGTGCGTGGAACTGTAATGCCTTCCAGTGACGTTCCGACTGTGATTTCAATCTGTTAATCCCTTAAGCCAATTTTCACGTTCGTTCATCCCGCTTCTGTTGGGAGGAGCTTAGATTGGTTGCGAATATTGCAGACTAAAAAGCAGGGACAGCATGCAGCGGACACCCAGCAACCCCACTCTGCCAAGACAATGATGTCACAAGCTTAGATTGCAGATCTCAGGCTCAGAAGTTTAAATAATCGTTACCACGAGATCGTCAGTATATTTAGTCATTGTGAAGCCCTCTAAGAACTGAGAAGACTATTTAATTGTTCTAAATTTCTGATATGTTTGCCAATACAGGGTGTCCCACATTGTAGTATAGTGGGTTATATCTAGTTATGTCTCGCACTTTCGTAGCGCTATGGCCATTCGTGGAGGAACTTTCTTAAAATTAGAACGTTCATTTTACCCACAACATTTGAGACATTACCTTCATATTCTCCTTTGGTTGCAATATAATGGGACCTCCACTGGGTTTGTTTAAAAAGTCCTAGCCATTTAATTTTTCTGGACTAATCCTCAGAGTGGTGGTGTAAATTCGTGAAGTTTTGAGCAGTAAGAAATCACAAAAATTTAGAGCAGACACGCCGGACATTTCGTTTATCGTTGTTGGAACCCCCCAGAAGCAGAGTCACATTATGCCAGCCTCTTTGACAACACAATCCATAGACGCTGCTCACAGCACAACTACCTTCCGTGCGGTTTATGTCAAACGAATGGAAGAGACTCAGCGAAATCACACCTGTTCGCCCGCAAGTGTTGAGGTTGATAAGTTCCTTTACACCCGCCATGGGCTGCTTTTGACCATTCAATACGGGGGAATGACAGGTAAGATTGTCATGAGTAGAAGGAATGTTCTAAGTTTGTATCTGAATTGAAATAGTTGCATGGCGTGGTATGACCATTTGTAAAAAATTGGGTGACAGAAGTAAAATTTAAGGGGGAGTGGACATGTTGCTGAACGTGGGACATTTACATTTTGGGAATGCTTTATAAATTTAAAACAAAAAGTTATTGATCATGTTGGTACGTGTGACGAATCCGTAAAAATACTTTAGTCCGTCGGCGAAATATCCGGAATTGCTTATTCCAGTTCTGCTGGTAAAATGGTGAGTCTGCCAGTGGTCAATCCTGTGGTGGGTAAGTATAGCGGATTGTTTTCACGAATAAGGTGTAGTATGTTATATAGTATGTTGATGGTCACATGTTTTCCTTAAAAAAATTGTAAATTGTGAATTAGGGATATGAAGCCCCTGTTCACTATGTGTTTAAATATTTACGTTTCGTGTTTGCATCGGCTAAGTATGTGCAAAACGTCACATAAGTCTACTTGCAAAAATTCCCACAAAAATGTCATCTTATTTATCCCTTCCCATACCATTTACATGATATTTCCCTGACTCGCCCTTTCCTTTTTAAAGGAATTTTTATTATTGTTATCCTGTGCTTTCAATTAAATATATATTGTTGAAAGGGGGTATCACACCAATCTATCTATGTCTGGTTTGTTTGTTCTGATCATGGAGGTGTGATATAGTTACTATACTATTATATTATTTTACCTCTAAGTTCGGATTGATAATTAGGTCTTTCACGCCACAAAAAGATGCAGAGTTTATGTACATGGTGGGATAGACTAGTATTTTATATACCTTTCAATGTGTATATATATAATAGTTCCACTCTTGGTCTGGCATCGAGCTGCAGAATGGATTCTTACAATCCTCTAAGCCTTTTTATAAAGTGAGCGAATCATTTTGGGTGTCCTTGGGCTGGTTTCGTTTCACAATATTCTTTAATTCTGTGATGTTCCAGCCTGTTAGGATATGCATGAGTTTGGTTGCCTACGGGCCAAACGGGATTACTCTTTATACTTGGAAGCAATCCTATTTGCAATTAGCAGATATGTTTTGCTCTAAGGTCCAGCTGGAATCTTTATCACTTAGGGTTTTTCCTCTTGTAATGCCTAATTGGATTTCCCCTTTCGCCGGTTGCGCCCCCTTGTCATTCGTAGATAGGGAATCATGTGGGGGCTAGGGCATTCGGTGCCACCCCACGGCCCTTTTCTCGGCGATTATTTCCTTAGGACTTAGAGTTTTCGGAATCTGTTAGAATTCCCTTACTCTCCTGGCTGCCTCAAGCCAGTTGTTTAGGAGGCCTTGGAGTAAATGTTGGAGCTGTTTCTGTTGATCGGGTACTCTCTCCGACGTTTTTCCTGCCTGAGAATTATTTGTCAGCACCCTTTCAAAAGTTTACTGATCATTCGTTGAGGTGGTCACGTATCAGGGCGGAAATAGAGTAGTCCTTTATGATGCTTTTTCATTTCATGATGAATAGGCTAGTATGGGACTATGGATGGTCCCACGGAATGCGGAGTCAATCTTCTGGTTGGCTTTTTCCAATTAGGGGCGATGATTGATAACTTGGGTTGCTGTTACTACCTGAAGCTTAACTTCCCCGGGGTTGCTTCGGTCTAGAGATGTTGAATCGGAATGGGCTCTATTGTCGGCCTCGCAAGATGCTCCTCTTTTTCCGCTCCTCGCACTCGCTTTGCACATTGGGGCTCAAGCTGAGTGGGATATGGTGGGCTGGCTGATAGGTAAACAGTTGATGACTCATCGTCTTCTGTCCTTACGCTGTGCGGGTTTTCTGCAGGAGTACTGTGGCCGTAGAGGGTCTAGGATTGGGCTCTTCAGCCCTCCCAGTCTCGCTCACCGGCGATGCCCCTTACTCTCGGCCCGGCATGGGCCCAGAGGGTGGCGATTGGGTCTAATGGCTCGAGCGGCTCTGAAGGCCTTGTAGACACTAATAATTGGGAGTAAAACTCTCAGTTATGCGCCGTGGGTTGTGCACGAGGGGGTTGCGGTTTTCGTGTGACGTCTTCAGGTACGTCGCTTATTGGCCAGTTTTTTTGAAGAGCCAACTATTTCAGGGGATCAGAGGAATTATTCTCTTAGTAAGTGGTTGTGCTTAGGTTTCATGCTATTTATATTGGCATGTGACCTTGCGCTGCTCTTACTTCTGAATTGCGTGCAATTCAATTCAATACTCATTTAGATTCACGCAATCCAGGTGTGAAGTTTTGCATCCTGCACAGCCTCCTGAACTGTGCTAATCTGCGATGGTTAATGCAATTTGTTACATCAACATCGGATTTGAAGGTAAGCAGAGTCCTGTATGAGTAAGTAAGACACGTGGTGTTCTAATGGACCTCGTAAGGAATGATTGCTACTTCTCGATGTTGATTCCCGGCAGTACCGCCCCTGAAAGGATTTTCTTGTCGAGGAGGAGGGTAATTCGCAAAAAAAGATGGAGGGATATTGTGGCCTCTATATGATGACGTACGTGGGGGGTCTGGGGTTGCGTATCATAAGGGTGATCGACAGGAATATATCTTATGTGGGAATATATATTTATGGGAGGTTCTGACCATCTGCTAAAGACAATCTGCCCAATTTTGTTACACAACCTCGGAGAAGGTAAGCAAGGCATTCCTTACGAGTCATTCGAACACCACTGTTCTTACATACTGAGTATGTAAACAAATGGACATCCGGTGTCCCAGATCGGTACCGCATAGATATAGGTTGTACGCCCCTAGGGTCTATAAATGGAGAGCGGGCAGTAAATGTCATGATTCACAGAGAATGCACTAAATGTAGAACTCAAGAGGGCAATTATAATTCACATGCCAACAGGGGTCATTTGCCCGGCATCCAAAAGGTCCATCTGACATTTTAATAATGGACCGAGGAATTTGGCGCTAATGCCGTGACACAGCTTTCAGCTGCAGCTGCAGATACTTTCACATGTTCTGTTACAAATGTAAAATGAACAATATATCACAGGGATTATTTAATGGCAACCCAAGACTTCTACAGCACCTTATTTCTCTCTCTTGCTTGAAATTTGTAGCAAAAATCAATGATTCATCTCTAAATCCTAGCCCCATTCATGGCAGCGTTTTAAAAACTCTCCAAAGTGTGAACTGTTAATGCTCCAGTGACGTTCCGACTGTACAATATGTTAATTCCCGTAAGCCATTTTCACGTTCGTTCATCACGCTCTGTTTGAGCTTAGATGGTTGCGAAAATTTGCTGAGCTACAAAGCAGGGACAAGAATTTTGCAGCGGAAACCCAGCAACCCCACTATGCCTAAGACAATGATGTCACAAGCTAGATTGCCAGATTCTCAGTCAGAAGTTTAAATTAATTATTTCACGAGACTCTTCAGTATATTTAGTCATTGTGAAGACTCTAAGAACTTAGAAAGATAATTCTAAATTGGTCAAATTTCTGATCTGTTTGGCACACTACAGGTGTCCACATTGCTAGTATTAGTGGGTTATATCTAGCTTGAGTCCAGCACTTTCGTGACGCTATGGCCATTCCGTGAGACTTTCTAAAAATTTAGAAAGTTACATTACCCAACATTTTGCGAACAGACCTTCCAAATTTTCTCCTTTGGTACAATATATGGACTCTCCACGGGGTTAAAAAGTCCTTAGAAACCTCTACTAATAGCTGTTCGCACCCCACCCTTGCGCCCTTCTCCTCTCTCCCAACTTCCCAACATACCTCTCATCCCACTTCTCCAGATTCACACCCATCTACATGTATTTCTTCTCCTATTTAATTTTCTGGACTCAGTGGTGGTGTCAAATTCTTGAAGTTTTGAGCAGTAAGAAAAATCACAACAATATTGGCACAGACAACGCCGGACATTTTGTTATCGTTGATAAGCTGACGTCACATATGCAGCTCTTTGCAACCCAATCCATCGCGCTGCTCACAGCACAAAGTACCTTCCGGGCGTATATGTCAACGATGGAGAGACTCCGCTAAGATCACACCTGTCGCCGCCGCTGTTGAGGTTGCTAAGTTCGCG
>JAMKCH010078039.1:0-168236 GCA_023653785.1 Ophioderma brevispina | reverse complement strand
TCCCTCTAACCATGTAGTATTTGTATACTGTTAACTGGTCTATACTATACCATACACAGAACAATTTTAT
The DNA here is from genome assembly GCA_023653785.1 of Ophioderma brevispina. Lineage (NCBI taxonomy): Eukaryota > Metazoa > Echinodermata > Ophiuroidea > Amphilepidida > Ophiodermatidae > Ophioderma > Ophioderma brevispina. The sequence goes on along the minus strand of JAMKCH010078039.1, from coordinate 168,166 downwards.
AATTATGCACAAACAAAAGCAAAACAACACATTCACTTACGGAGGCTTGATACCTTAATACATCGTATATTGCATATATAAATAAAAGATGGGGATATTTTAATAAGTTTATTTGCTAGTTGCTCCAAGTAGCAATATTGTTCTCCCTCACACCATGTGCGTCTTCCCACGCAATACAAACACAGTTTGATACCATTTCAAGGTCATTAACATGTCCGTTAAAGGGAAATAGAAACATTCCCAGCACAATACAGAAATCCTTAAAATAACTGAAATAGATAGAGACTTGGTTGAACACTAAAACAGTTTTAATGCATAAAGAAATATTACAATGGCCACCTAAAACGGCCGTAATTTCAATGCGAAGTCGGTTTATCATTTCCAGTTATTTTCGGTTAAAAGATCTTGGGTTTTAATAGTTAAATTTAGATACCACTGGTAAATCGAGAACATTAAGAGAATGTTAACATAAACGAGTGCATTTCCCCGTGTGTGACCTTTGACCTATTTGTGTGACCTTTGGCCTCAGACACGTGCTCAGGTCAGTGGTCCTTTTGACCAAATTTGGTGGTCATAAGGCATTTCTACGCAAATTGACCTCTACATGACTTTTGACCTTTTGGGTTACTCTGAAACCCTGATAACAAACGTCAGACTGCCCTTCCCTACCGTCATGCCAAATAAAAATTAGCCCCGTATGTCAAAGTATAACGAAATGATAGGCCGGACAGACAGACTGATGTAGATGTCCACGTCATCAATGTCTACAAGCCACCTAACTCCCGGCTTCAAGCAGATTCTCTATACTTAAGGTGCACCTTGCATCTACGCTGGTGACTTCAACAGTCATAGTATTACCTGGGGCTACAGGAATACCAACCCTGATGGATCCTCCCTTGAGGACTGGGCCTCCAACGTGGACAATTCCTACACAGCACTATGCAAACTCTTTATTAAGATAGCAAAGAAGACCATCCCACGTGGCTGTCGTCGCAGTTACCCATCCTGGGATGAGGAATGTGATGCACTTTACAATGAATTCTTGAATTCTGAACCCGGGAAGAAGCGACATCCAATGCTTCAGATCTGACAAACTGCTTGGATAGGAAAGGTCGTTAGCGCTGGGAGGAGATGGTCCAGTTAGCGCTGGGAGGAGATCGTCCAGGGAATTTACTTCACTCATTCTTGCAGGAAGACCATAAACCGCCTCACCGGCAGAGTTTCCAAACCATCGAAATGTCCTGTGTTTGCCAACTCAATTGCTGAGTAACCCCTCGCAAATGGTCGTTTCAAGGATATTGATAAGGATCACACTCGCTCTGTTAAAAAAAAAGAGATCACCAAACTTCGTCGAGCCTCTGGCATGGACGGGTCACTTTCAACACCCTTCTCACTAGATGAGGTTACCTCTGCTATCAGCCAACTAAAGAGTGGAAACGTCCAGGGGCCTGATAATATACCAGCGGAGTTCCTGCACTGTGGCCAACGATGTCTCGAATGGCTCCAGGAGTTCTACACATGTTGCCTTACCAACCAGTCCTTACCCAAGATCTGGAGGAGGGCTACCATCATCGCACTCCCTAAAAAAACAAGCCTGTTGACAACCCCAAGAACTACCGCCCAATATCACTACTGTGTGTTTCCTTCAAACTCCTTGAGAGGCTGATCCTGGCCCGGCTGGAGCCAGTCGTCGAATCCCATCTATACCTGACGAACAAGCAGGATTTGGCCGGGCCGGAGTACTGGTCCATAAGATTGAACTCACAATGATCATTGAGGAGAAGCTGTGAAGCGTGTAAGTGCAGGCGTCATCTGATTTGGACTTGCGCATATGCCACGTGTGGCACCAAGGGCTTGCCAATCTAAGAGTCTCAGCCTCCATTCCCGGGGGGGGGGTGGCTATCGTCCCGTTGTACCAATTCTAATGTATACATGCTTCAAACCGTAGCTTTGTTCTTAAGATCATGGGCAGAGCAGTCGACTGCGTCGTCTGAGGAACGGAGTCCCGCAAGGATCAGTCTTGGCTCCCATGCTGTTCAATTTGTATATCAGCGACGTACCTCAAAAACATCTAGACAATATGGCTACGCCGACGATCTTGCCCTTCTTCACTCGGACAGAAGCTGGACTGAAGTAGAAAGTACACTTACTGCAGATATGGCCATACTTGCAGCATATATCTCTAGACCTGGAGACTCAAGCTGTATGAAGCTAAGACCACCGCTACCATGGCTACTGCCTTTCATTTTAACACCAAAGAGGCTCATCGCCAGCTCCAAATCAACCTCAATGGAGCGCCTCTGCCATAAAATCCTACACCAACTTATCTGGGAGTGAAACTTGATCGGCAGCTTACTTATCGGCAGTATCTCAAGTCAGTATGTGCAAAGGTACCTTCGAGGAATAACCCCCTGTGCCATCTTGCTGGATCTTCATGGTGTGCTATAATCCATCCATATCTACGCACCACCACCCTGGTTCTAGTCTATAGCGCTGCTAAATATGCCCCCAGCATGGTACAATAGCTCTCACACAAAAACGGTGGACACAGTACTCCACGAGACCATGAGAATCATTACTGGCTGCACTCGTCCCACTCCATCTGAGTTTCTACCAGAGTTTTCAGGCATTGCAGCTGCAGTGCTTCGGAGAGAATATCACATACATAAACTGGTGAACAAGGCTCTGTTGGACAACAAGCACCTACTGCATAATACTGTCAAAGAATCACACCAGCTCAGCAGACAGAGACTGCGCTCTCGTCGACCTTTCTGTCGACACGCCGCTAAACTCTCCAGCTCCCTATTCAACAGACATGGAACACTGCCTGGCTACATACTTCAAGACCAGACCAATTCACTATCACACCTATGACAGAACTCCCACTGGTTGCAATCTTCCACGCAAGGAATGGGTCACCTTGAACATGATTCGCACAGGAGTCTGTCGTTTCAATAGCAATATGCACTGATGGGGCTGCGACCATCTCCAGCCTGTCAATGTGGCTCTCCATCACAGACTGCAGATCACATTCTCAATGAGTGCCCTACCTTTCGTCCACCGGTGGATATAGACCTCTCAACCCCCAATCAATCAACAGTGAGCTGGCTCCACCAAATTCAACACGCAAGAAGAAGCAGCAAACGAAAACGCCATCTTTTAGGACTACAAAACAGAATTACCCGATTCCAAAAGAAGCATTCTATGCTAACAGGAAGCCTATGCTGGCTTACTGTATTTTGCGCACGAAACGAAACAGGCTCAGTGTACCCATTGGTTTACACGTGTAATCCATCCAATGGGTGCATTAAGCCTGTTTTCGTTTCGTTACGCAAAATATAGCAATTTAAGCCTATATGGTTCACTGATGACGAAGACGGGATTAAAGATTCTTTTGTGGATGTTGCGGTAAATGATAAAAATTACGCATGGCCTGGCACTGGTACTCTCTAAATCATGTAAAAGACTGAAAGTCGCTCTCAAACGCTAGCGCTGTCTGGGTGACCCATCCTAATTTAGAGTGAAAAATCAACTGGAAAAACATTCTAATAAAGTGAATATCTCACTCTAAATTACGATGGGTCACTCAGACAGCTCTTGAGAGTGACTTTCACCTTTTACCTCGGATAGTACTCAACTTTTTCTGCAGTTACAAAATTTATAGGCGAACGTTGCATTTTTTAAATTTATGTCAAGGCTAATCTAGTCATTAGCAGCAGTTATCTAAGTAACGCTGACGGATTGGCGCCAAGATAGCGATTAACCTCCCTTTTGAAACTCTGCAAGTCTGGTTTGATGCTACATGAGCAGGAAGGGCATTCCATAAGCCTACAGAGAATGGGAGAAATTATCTTCTGTTGGAGGCTAAGTTGGATCTTGGGACTTTCACAGCAAGGTCATGAGACCTGACTGAGCGCCTAAGGCGAGGATCAACTGATGAAAGCAGCTCAGGTAGCAGCTGGCTGAGGAGATCTGGTGCTTGTCCATAAAACATGCGGTGGAAAAGAGTGACAATTCCCTGCGATGACCAAGTGGTTGGATGTGATAAGTGGTGAGCTCACTCTCGGGGATACCAATGATGGAAATGGCACGTCTCTGGATTGCATCTAGTTTGGATAGTGAAGTGGGTGTTGCTCCACACCATGCTGAACTTGCATATTCCATGTTGGATCGAACCATGGATTTATATATAACAGCCCTTTCAGTTGTCCTATAGATAGGGTGCAGCTCGACGAAGTAATCCTAGTCGCTGACTGGCAGTTTTAGCCATTTTGGTAATCACAGGAGACCATGACAGGTTATTACTGATGGAGATGCCAAGTAGATCGACACTGTCAGCCTCTTCTAGAGTTGTTCCAAAGAAGTGGAGACTTGGATGGCCTGTTGCAGCATCGTTCTTGTTTGATATTGTTAAAGTTTTACACTTGACAGCACCAAAAAGTACATTCCATGAAGTTGCCCAAGACTCGATTTCCTGCAGGTCTTTGTTGAGAGAGGCAGCAGCTGGGATTCTGTCCTCTTTTGACTTTATGAAGGTCATGAGTGTGACATCGTCTGCGTAGAGGATGGATGGATTCAGGATTCTTCTTGTTATGTCGTCAATGAATATAATAAAAAGAAGAGGGCCGAGGATTGAGCCTTGTGGTACACCTGCATTGATCGACTTCTTGCTGGATACCCTCCCGTTTAGGATGACTCTGAGGGAGCGGTCACTCAGGTAGTCCTTCAGCCACTTCAGGCACTTATCTGAGAATCCTAAGGCAGAAAGCTTGGCCAGTAGACCAGGATGCCACACTCTGTCAAATGCTTTTGCTGATATCAAGACATACAATTCTAGCTTCCTCTGTCATGTTTGATATCAATGAATGCGCATCAAGATGGCGCCACATTGTTTCATAGATCAGTCGCTCCATTACCTTGGATATTATAGATAGCAAGGAGATCGGTCGATAGTTACTAGGCGAATGCTTGTTGCCCTTCTTATGACATGGGATGACTTCAGCTACTTTTCACATCACTGGCATGTGACCCTTATCAAAGCAAAGTTGGAATAGACGTGTCAGTGGAACCGCCAGTTTTGGGGCAGCATTTCTCAAAACGATGGCTGGGATGCCATCTGTCCGGAGGCTTTGTTGACATCTAGTCTCAACAGTTGTTTCTTTACCTTCCTTGGCCAGAACACCATCTTGCCACAACTTGAGGTAGTTCTCCGAGGAATGCTGGAGACAGGCTTGTCATTTTCAGCAGCAGGAATGGTACGCTTTTCACTGAAGAAAGTCGCAAAACATTCAGTTTTTGCCTCGGCAGAGAGGTATGTAGAGTTGCCCGATTTAAGTACTGGTATTTCAGACTTCTCTGCTTTTCCCATTAGGCTACGAGCTGTCCACCACCAAGACTTAGATCCAGTCTGGAGCTCGTCTGTCATTTTATCCCTGACTCTGATCTTGTAAGTGGAAGCAGCTTTCATATAGAACAGATGTATACTCGTTTCTAGCCTTGTTGTAATTTAGGCGAGCTTCGGGAGTTCCAAGAGATTTCCACCTTCTCCAGGCACTATCTTTCTTCTTCAGAGCTTTGTCGCAGCCTTCGTTCCACCATTCTGGATAAGATTCACAGGCCTTGATCACCTTTTGTGGAATGAATTCTTGCATGGCATCACTGATGGTATTGGTGACATTCTCACATGATTTATCAGGACAGTCTCAATATAAGTAGACTATTCCATGGAGTTGCTGCAAGATAGTCCTCAGTCCATTTCATACACGAAAGGAAGCAAAATATTGAGATTTAAAAGCGATGTGCGTATTTGTTCGGGAATGTTTATGAAAGAATTCCATATTCCAATTACATGTACAAGCCCACGCCTCACGCATACCACTAAAAGTGCCTATAGTTTTGTCCGATTGCATCATGATTCTGATTACTTTATGAAAAATCACTTGCTATTCATTATGGGTTTCCAGAAAGGGCATATTCTAGTTATGTCTTTCTCAAAATAGAACAGGGGAATTCAATTTCTTCGTTTTCCTATATCATTTAAGCCTCCACGTTTTAGAACATTTTGAAAACATTGAATTTTGGTCACGTTAGGGACCGAAAACTGGTACCCATGCAGCTCGGTGAATATTTTCACTTAAAACTGGTCCCGATATATGGGTCACTTTCGGAACCTTGGAAGGTGAATGGGTAATCAGCAAAACCTTGAGAATCCTCCCTGGGTAGAAAGAGACGACAAAGAAAAAGACGGGAAAGCAGGAGGAGGAGGAGGAGGAGGAGGAGGGGAGGAGAAACGAAGAGAAAGCAGCAGAAGGAGAAGGGTGATGAGGAAGAGCAAGAGAAGGGGGAAGAAAGTCAGTCATCAAATATTTCATTAAAGGTATTCACATAACGCTAATTATATTTTGAATAGTTAATAACGTCAATATCCTAAAAAAATGAAGTAATTGTCGAGGCATGTCGGTGCACGCATCAGGCTGGCCGAGCCGAGTTGTGCATTGCGTCACATTTCAATTTCAATCAGGTTTCGCTACATAAGCATTCCGTTCAACGCAAATCAGCGGGCTCCCGAATATAAACGACCGTGATTATATAGACGGCATCACAGATAGCCTAGCTCCCATAAATAACACATACTGTACACGCTCAGAAAGGATGCAATCCATATGTATGTATCTTTTCTTTCCCATATATGTCAGGTATTTAACTTGTTTGCTGGTCAAAAGTGTGCACAGGAAAATACCCACGCCAACTTGTCAAGTTCCTTTTAAAAATCTGTGTACTGTCAAAATAAATTAGTCAATTTTCTGCAGATTAGTCCTATCAGATATCATTTTGACCAATTGTAGTCAATTAAAACGATGTGTTGTTTGACCAATTTGTGGAGAATTGACTAACCTTTTTACAATGTGGATATTGTTTTAAAGTTAATTTAAATGCGATTCGCATATCAGAGGGGAATTTGATTTTGAAATTTGATTATTATGATATCCAAAAGACAAAGTAAAAAGAATAGCATCTGAACTTCAGGTCTTATCTTCAGTAGAAAGCACGCAATTTTAATGAGACTGATGATAGTAACTACACTGATGATGAAATATGACGATGCCGTCTCATACTACCTATGACGACTTATGATGGCTAATGATGATGGTGACGACTTATGGTGGCTGCTGCTGCTGCTGCTGCTGATAGTGGTGGTGATGATGATGACGATGACCATGACGACTGTGACGACGTCAACTTATTAAATGTATATACGGATAAACAGGCGCGGATCTAGGGACGGGGCGGAGGGGGAGCCGACACCTCCCGGGGTAGGTGGTTAATTCTGCAAAATCTTGCAAAATCAGCCCATTTTGGACCAGTTTAGCCTTTCAGAGCCCCCCCCCCCCGGTAATTTTGACGTTTTTCAAATCCTGGATCCGCCCCTGGATAAAGGATAAGTTGATATTTTATTCGCTACAGCATCAGCGTGATAACCCCTCACGTCTGCATTTCGTCACAAATAGAAAGTGCACTTAATACACTTGACCACTTAACAATTTTATCTGATGTGTAAAGAAATAACGTTTGCTTGTGTCCAGTGCTCGCCGATGTTGATGCTGTATACTTTAATAAAACGTCCTTGTCATTGAATATTTTACATTATGGCTTTACTAAGCACACTCAAAGCCGATGGACTGACTAAATTGTCCCATCCAATTGGTGTCAGATATCGCTGTGCCTGACCGCCAGTTGCACGTTGATTTCAAAGTAAAGAAATGAAGAAGGAAGAGCGAAAATGCTATGCATATTGGGGCCGTGCTAGTATTAAGCTTGTCATCATCGAGCACACGGTCAGTCAAGCTGGCGCGACCATGTCAAGTAGTTGGATTTTGGTGAAACAGTATAGGCCCATTGCTCTATTGATGTTTAAATGGGGAATAGGAATAGTAACGGGTTTGGTAGTTTCAAAAACCAAAGTCAAGAGACGTGGGAGAATTCATCATATAACCCGAGCCCGGGGACTCAAAATCTAGAGCCACGTTGGCGAGCAACGGGCTCAGGCCACCATGCAATGTCGAGGTAAATTGAAAGATCTTCAATCATGCAAGCATTGGGGCAGGAAAAAACTGCCAGGCACGTGCGCTTGTCTTCATAAATGGGAGCTATTATAATGAACACAAAATTTGCAAGGAAAAGCTAATACAAATAAAGAAACATAAGGTGTGTCAGCTCAGCGATTGATAAAATAAGTATTATGTATCACGATTCGCGCGAATTAGTTGGGATGGTCAATCAAGTAACTAACGTTTCTCGGAATCGAATGTCAAACCATTCGATTGATGAATGACGTAATGATGAACGTGTTTTTTTTAGCGTATTCCTGTTCCTCTTCATCTTGTCCGCGCTCTTTATCTATTGGTTCCATCTTTTGGAGTTGGCAGTCCCTAGTGTAGATCCATCCCGCACTCCATATTCGGTGACCACCACCACCACCACCAACAGCTACCAACACAAACCACCACTACCAACAACAAATTCCACCACAAACACCAAGTTACACCATCACGACCACACGTACCACCACCACATCAACACAACCACCACCACTACATCCATGACCACCAACCCACCTCCACCGGCACCTCCAACACAAGATGTCACCTCGTCTATCTCTCACAAGACCAACACCACAAGCGCCAGGTAAGATATTACGCACAGTCCTGACCCTGCTCTCGTTACTCTTTTTCTGGGAGTAGATTGGGAATGGGTTGAAGTTAAATTGGAATTAGCCCCCTGACATCGATCGTGGCTGTCTGAGTATCTGGTCCAGCGCCACCAAAGTTTGGGGCAGTTGTAAAACTTTTGTGACGTCAGAATGTGTGCAAAGAACATGTCAATTATGATGCATGATAATACGGTAATGCATGATATAGTTTTGGTAGGCAGGCGCTGCAGGTCGAGGCCTGCTAATCAACGAAGTTTCTGGTTTACGTTCTTTTGTCAGTTTGAATGACAATCGCCGAGTGAAACACTTTGATCACTGACTTTTTGATCACTACAACTACCTATTCACCATTTAAAAATGAGTAAATAATATTAAAAATGAGTAAATAATATTAAAAATGAGTAAATAATATTAAAAATGAGTAATAATATTAAAAATGAGTAAATAATATTAAAAATGAGTAAATAATATTAAAAATGAGTAAATAATATTAAAAATGAGTAAATAATATTAAAAATGAGTAATAATATTAAAAATGAGTAAAAATCCTATTAACAACTGAGTACATACCTCTCCCCCTGCTTCCCTCCGTCTTTCCCCTGGCGCTCCACTCCCTCCTTCCCCCTCGTCCCTCCTCATCACCCCTGCTTCCCCTCACCTTCCCCCTCGTTCCCTCCTCTTCGCCCTGAGTAAATAATAATACCTTATACTCCTAATAAACAGCACAAACACATATCTCTCCAACAAGACAACAAAAAACCTCCTCGAATTGATCAGAGTCTGAAAGAATATAGTTTCAGTATACAAATCCCGGGTTACAAATAAATAGAATTTTAAAATGGTAAAAGGAAAAAAAGATTAAACTGCTGCCCGTCGCGTGCAACAATTTTGCTGGTTCGAAAACATTGAGTAAAGAGAAGTAGGTAGTATCAGAATTTCTTGATATATTGCCCCTACACTCGTCGTAGTATAGCGTGTAGTGTCAATTTCAACATGTACAATTACTACAATATTCCCTGAACGTAGAAACGTACACCACGGTGTACATCCACAAGGTCACACTTGGGCAACGTCCATTTCATTTTTTTCTGGCGCAAAAATTATCCCCATTGCAGTGAATTTCTCCTTAAAATTTTGATTTAAGTGGTTTGCAACCAGCGTACACGCCGATTTCTCATCATAGGATTCAACAGCGACCTGCCTATGTGTAAATTTCAATAGAAAATACAATTTTCGAGAGATATTTGAAGCATTTTATTGCAAATTGGTACTTCAGCAGGCGGAGCGAGTACTGCGCACATGTTGTGTTTTATTTACAACAACAAAAATGTAGGTCATTTAGGTGACGTCATGCCACCTCTTGGCCAATGAGATTACGTATTCGTGACCTCAGCCATAGGACAACTTTTCAGCAGCTGATCGGCCGTATATGTCATGTCACTCTGCAGCAACGAGCCACAGAGTGAACATCACAAAAGAGAACGATATGGGTCTATAAAACTACAATTTACCGTAACGAAGAAACAACTTGTCGGTTCCCCGAGTGCGTATCAAATCTCCGCATGTCCCGGGAATGCGCAGGCCAGGTTTGAACATAATCGGAATGATATATTAGGAATTTCGGGCTCAGAATTTGATTCTAGGAAGCGGTTCAATCTACTGTTCCTCAATGTTGCAAGGTGCCTTTTTCAGCCCCATCCGTCAAGCAGCGGTCGCCCCACAACAACACACTCCAACTTCACCCACCCCACCGCAGTTGCTCCTACAATTTGCCCCAGATATGTTGAAATTTCTGACCCAGAAGCTACGGGCACAGTCTTTGAATGAAGTGCAGCCGTTTGAACCGACGGAAACAGACAAGGTAAGCTATTCTTCAACTGGACTTATGATAAACTAGTCATGTCGTTGTTGCCATGTTATTGTTGGTACTTGTAAGTTTTATGTTAAATGTTATACTGTAGGTGTACTAGAACACACATGTAGCTTGCCTCCTTTTTGTGTATGTAACATTCGTGGATCTAGGTCTAGGCCCCTATGGAAATATCGAACTCGATATTAAACATATTTGTCTATAAAACTTTACTTAGAACATTTCTTAGAGGAAAGAATTGATTGTCATGTAGTAAATCATGCTGGAAATACATGAACCAAATAAACTGTGTATTGAGTCTGCTATGGTCATTGCAATTTCTGGACAAGCAACAGCAAAACTTTGTTTTCGTGCTAAACTCTTTCCTGTTCTCGATTATCCTAAATTGCATGTCAGATTAATGCTCGAAGTTCTTAAAATTTATCCCTTCTCATTCATTCAACAACACAGAAATTAGAAAGTATATTTTGATTTAAAAATTTGAATCGTATTCTTTAGCAGCATTGTGTTGTATTGTTTAATACGTTTACTTAGTTTCACTGTTCATTTTAGCACAATCCATATCTGCATTAGTACTTGTATGTATACCTCAACATTTCCAGAAGGTATAGAGATCAAAAGCATGGAGCAAGTACTGCTGGCACCCTTGTTTTGGTTTGTGTTTGTTCAAAAAATATCATCAGCCCATGTAAAATGTAATCTGATCAAGAGAGATGATAGATGATTAAAATGGGAGAATATTTTTAGCTGTGGTGGATGAAGAATAATTTCACCACACATCAATCACAAACCATACCACTTAATCACAAAACGTAACTAACTTTGCAACTTTGCTTTGCCTGCGGTATGATGTAGTTCCATTATTCAGATGGAACTATAAACTCGTTCAGTTAACTGAAATTTTACCGTGTGTGAATAGTGAAAGTTTTGTCAGAAATCAATATTTGATCAATGTTATTCTTTCCTACGCAGGATATGCCCGAGGAAGTAGAGGAAGAATACCACACAGATTCAGAAGAAGAGAATCTGGAAGTAGAGCAGCTGTTTCAAGGTTTGTTTCACATTTGTTGGATTGCAAACTGATGAAATATTTATTCTTAATAGGGGGGGGGGGCAAATGTAGTGAATTCCTCTTTAGCTACTGCTGGTATTTATCACTTGGCTTGGATTTAACATGATTCAAGTGAATGCACAAACTCTGCCTGGATTCTTGCTTGATTAAGGCCATAACATTATTTTTAACTTGAAAATTGTATTAGAACATTTCTTTAGTGGAAAACTTCAAAAATGCCAACCAAGTCTCCTTCCATTCCCTCGTTGTTTATCATGTGTGCACACCGGCGGAACATGTACATTTAAACAGAGCCTGTTACCAGCGATCAGGCTTTGTGAGCGTACACTGTATGCAATGCAAGCAGTGCACAGTCACTGTGGATTTACTACAGGGACATGTACATGCACTCCATTTACTAGCACAGTGTGCCTGCCTGCCTGCTGTGTGTGGCACATGTACAATTGCATCCATGGAAAAAGACCTTGTCAAAATTAAGAAATTGGACAGTACACAAAAGTAGCTGCCATTTTGGCACTTCTACAGACCTACTAGGGCTATTCTGACATGATACACACAGGTCCTATCCCTATCAGCTTATTGCTAAGCAATCAGCAGAAATACACTGATAAATATCACTGACGCTTATCTCTCGTTATTTTGGTATGCATACATGTACATGTGTACAAAGTATACCATTATTGCGTAGCAAAACCAGACCAGGAAACGCAAAGGCTATGTTTATTTTTGATGGTTCCTTTATAAATACAGTGCCTTCCTCAAAGAAAGTGTCATTGGTTAGTCCATTTCCATGTGCTTCAACGTCATGTAAAACCTTTATTATAAAGTGCCCTTTTGTGCGTGTCATGTAATGTGTGGGAGTGTGACATGAATCCAGGCAGATCGTGTTTACCAATTACCAGATTAACTGATATTATCCAAGTGATAAATTTGATAAAAGTTGGGTCTTCCAAAGCGTAGGTTTGCCATGCTGAGGGTCCACAATCTGGTGCCTGTGTATTTTTTTTTTTAACAATAAATAGTAGACAAGTTATATATTTTAGGCTGTGATTTGTATGTTTATTTAAAATAACAATTTATATCTAATTTTTTTGATTTACAGATAGAAAAATGTGCAATGGAAATTATGGCTCAAGTCCTGGCCCTGCTAGCAATGGTTTAGTGGCTCCTCACCCCATCAAGCCCAGGCCGTTAGAAGATAGTGTTAATTCTACAGAGAACATTCTGTCATGTGAAAGGGACAGACACAGTTCAGAAGAGGAATTAGCACACATAGAGAGGCAAGGGCCGGAAAAGCGAAAATGGTCACAGGTCTGTGGGTTAAATGGGGAAAGCTCGGGGTCCCACAGTGATTATGAAGTGAAAGACTGTGTGCCAGGCCATTCCATTTGAGGTTTAGTGCATCGCCGCCAAGGCACCTACAAAAAATCATCCTGAAGCATTCAATGGTAGACCACGCTTAGTGTTGCCAATGTTGGGCCTAATATTGCAGATTTTGCATCGCCGAGGAAGAGACACAGACAACGTAACGGACGAACGCCTACGTTCAAATGGCCGCTGCTGGATTTTGAAAAGATGCAGCCGGTATTAATTGTTTTTTCATTTTTGTATACAGAAACCCTCGGAGATTACCACCTTCTTACAATATCTCTGATTGGCTCATTACAGATATATAAACAATATCTAACTTGTGAGTAATCAATCAAATAGACCTTATATCTGTAATCACCTTAATTTTTTCTTAACTCAGGCTCTTATTGGCTATACTCATATTACCCTATGAATAGTCAAGTCAATGTCCAGACTGTTAAACACCCTTGTATGTACCCTAAGATTGTCAATTGTAAACTCAATACTGTGTCGTCCCCAATACTGCTTCGTGCCATTCCTTTTTAAAAAATGGTTTTCGTCTGGTGTGTAGAAGGTCCATGACTTCAATTCCAATTGTTGTATCCAGACTCTTCCTTGCGTTTACTTGCAATATATACATAGCCCTACTTGTGTCCATATCCCACGGGGCAGGTCTATTTAAGTTAGGTTTTCAAAACCCTCTCCACTCGTGCCATCACCAAGGGCTAGGTCTTTGATGTTATTTGAACCTTTGGCAGTAAACAGTCGGCAATTGTAAGTAGTCTTAAACGTTTTGCTCTTCAATAGCCAGTGCTCTCTTTATGCTGCACCTCAAACAAAGATTTACCCACCGACATCGCTTTTAAAAAATCCAACACTTTTTTATTTTTATATAATGGATATTGTGATGGACTATTAAAAAAGAGACTGCATAGTTTTTGGATTTATCTGCTGTGATTTTATTATAGGAACCGTTTTTCGAAATAAAGCAGTCAGACCAAATTCATTCCTCACAATTTATTAAGGGAAACCTTACCTTAACGTAGGAGGTGTCATTTCTTGTCTGGACACAATTTATGAAGGGAGCTCTATTGAGCTCTGGAAAGCAGTAGTGAAACAGTACATTTAATGATACAACAAGGAATGTAGTGATTGTAGTATTATAATCTAGTCTACACATTGAATCTGTTAGTTTTGTTTTGGTCCATTCAGTTTTGAAGTTCTTCACGAATGTTTCCGTGTAGTCGTATTATGTGGGAATGTATCAGTTTTGGACGAAAAAGCAGAAGTAGTCATTCCGTGTACAACATTATGCATTTGTTATTATAACGCAAGGCACCACTGAAACCTGTTAGCGTTTTGCTGCACACTAGCCGCACGCTCAAAATAGCCTTTGTCTGGCTGTTCTGGTATCCAAACTCTCGAAACGGAAAAAACAAGTCCCTGCAAAAATAGGCTAGGCTTGCCATACCATGTGGTCCTTGACCTGCTGGTTGCAGCACGGGAGAAAGGGTGTCATTCACCCTATTAGCCTTCCTCGAGTCACTCTGTCTTGTGTTGTTTGGGCTCAAGACCGAGCTTCATTTTTGTTCCAAGAGTCAAGGATTGTTGAGGTTTTGTAGATATACCACAGAGAAGCTATAGAGCGCTGCAAATTCTAGAATAATATGGCGTAACTGAGTTCATGTTAACCAGATTCACTTGCGGAGATTATCAAATTTGAGATCTGCTCTGGCCACAACAGCAGCAAGTAACTCGGAATGAACATATGTAAATTAGCATGAATGGAGCCCAAATCTGCCATTTGCTAGCATAAGTTATTGGCCTGTATAATATACTTGCTTCAAATATAAGCATTTGATATGTACTTTTATTGGTCGGCCTATTCTGGCTACAAGTTAGCCTTGGCAAAAATATAGCTAAATATATGCAAATCAAACCCAATAATACAAAATAGTGAAAATATAGGGATAAACAACAAAATTTAGGGAAAAATATGGATTTGTACATATTTTTACTTTGAATGTGGGTGCCTTTCCATTGTATATCAGCAGCAATAATTCAATACAAGATATGTTCGAATCATTTGTGCTCTCTCTTGCTGTATTGACTATATTATTACTCCCATTTGTAGGTAATTAATTGACTTAGTTTAGAAAAGAGGAAAATGCTTTCTAGTTTTTTTTCTGTGAACCTATCCCTACTTGCATCTATTTTGAGAAATCCAGGTTTCCTGAAGAGTAATTATTTCAAGTATGACTCTACATAATGTCAAATCATTGAAGTTTTGACCTTGGACCCACATCCATAGGTCAAAGAGGTGTACATGTTTTGTGGAAAAGGGTTGCATTACGATTTTCTAAAATTGTAATTTATTCTTTTGAGATACATTGGGAACTTCACACTTCCCAGAGGAAAACTGTGCATGTCCCTTCCCGCTATCAGCTGTAACACAAATAGTTCTTAATTTTAGAAGTGGTAATAGCCTGTTTCTATTCCTTCTATCTTATCAACACTTACTATTATAGAACCTGTCAATTTCAGTGTTGAATCCTTGTGCACCAATGTAGCTTAAACAGGATGCATTTAGGAAGTGTTTCTCAAAATGGGTCAAAGGTCACATGTGGTCATTAAAGGTGCTTCTGTGTACACCCCCAAGTCATTAGCCAGTGGTTCTTTGAGCAGAAAGAACATTGGGGGCAATTTATAGTTTCCTTTATTTGCTAAGAATTGCATGAACATATATTTTTTTAACATTGGGATTAAGCTCACTAGGCTCATTACAGGTCATCTGTGTACAACCCTATGAGGTTTGGCTGGGAATTTTTATTTAAAAAAAATTAATTTTATGATCATAACACCTTACTTGCACCAAAATGACATTTTATCGTTTTTTAACCCAATAGGTCAAAGGTCACATAGGGGTCTTTAGAGATCAATCTGTGTTCCCACCTGGGAATCTTTAGCCAGTGATTCTTTTTGAAAGTAAGTTAATCGGTCAATGTGTATAATAAGCAGGATGTGAACTTGTTTGCAAGCAGTGAGGTTGAGAGATATTTATATCAGCATCAAGGGGCAATAAGAGTGGAAAACACAATACAATTACAAATGTTACCTTCACCTTTGCTTTGACCTATGTATAATCTGAATCCATACCAATTTAAAAATGATGTGTTAGCCAATGTTCGTCCCTGTGTGGGCCAATTTGTCACTTTCCCCCAAAACTGCCAAACATGGTTAAAAAGCCAGATCTTCTGGGGATTGGTCCCACGCCCCAAAATTTTTTTTGAAAAAAGTAAAGATTATAGCAAAATCCGGCAAACTATTATCTTTTTTACCAAAATCCTCGGCCGCACAACTCTCAATCAAACCAAATCTGATAACCCCCTATTCATGGAACAGTCACAATTGCTTCATTTGTTTTTTTTTAATAATTATAATGGATTGAAATAGTAATCAAAAGCAGGTCTCCTGATTTCTGACAAAAGAATTTGTCGATTTACTCTTAAACAAAAGATGATCCTCCAAACAAAGTCATCAAAATCCAGGAAAGTCCTAAAAATAAAGGGCTTGATGAAAGTTGACTCTTACCTATACAACCATGCTATTAAGATGGAGATCCCAATTTTTTAGTTCTTGTTTTAAGATCACCTTGTAGGAACATTTTGGACTCTAGAAGGTAGTAGTTTGATCAATTCTGTGAAAAATCATTCAAACACCAATCTTTAAATTTCTGTGGTGAAAAAAATTAGGGGAAATTATGGGATTTTGGAACTTTATAGGGATTTATAGGGAGAGGGTCAAAAATAAAAAAAATAAAAAAAATATAGGGAATTATAGGAAGCTTGTAGCCTGCCTATTTGAGTTCAATGTTTGTAGCCAAAATAATAAATTAGTTCCAAGCATACCAAGCAGAATGGGCAGAGAAATAGAGAAAATTACCATGTGCATGTACATTACTACCAGGGTGAAATTGAATGCTATACATAAAGGAAAAAGCATAAGTACCCTTACAAAAATGGGATGTTGTGGGTGCCAGGTACAGTATAGCATATGTGATGTGATCGGAAAAACCTGCCACATGTCCACAGTTTTGAAAAAAAAATAAGAAAAAGCTTTTAAATCGTTCTATTGTTACTTTATTTTTGGTCATCGATTTGTATAAGGCGGACTTTGGATGTGTTGTACAAGGAAGAAAGAAGTAAAACAGTGTGGAAACTTAATATTTAAAACTCTGAAGTGTATGTAAACACTCATAAATTGAATTCCCAACCTGTGGCGGGTTTTTTCCAGATCGCCATCACCTATGGGTGGGAATATGCAGATTCCAATAGGTAAGAAAGGTTTGACGTGACAGAAATGGCCGTAGCCCATTTGGAAAATGTGAGACAATCTTCAACAATATTATATCAATACACACCATCAGCATCAACTTAAATTTAAAAATAGTTTTAAAGGAAGTAAAAACAAACACCATTTGCCCAAAATCATGCTGGTCTTTATATTCTGTGGAAATTGAATTTGTGGGTATGCGACAAATAATAAAATAGACACCTTAGGAACTAAGCAACAAGGGTCATTGTTGCGCAGATTTTTTATGATAAAACTCAATGTTTCCTGGGAGGAAGCCTAAATGACGGCTGTCACATGTAAAAATTCATATGTGCACAAGGCCCTCAAAACTATAATTAGACCTTATAAATGGTACATGAGAGTGAACTGTAGAACCAGTGGCTCAACTGAGGTGACCAAAGCAAACAGAGGTGTCTTAATTAAGGTCCGGGAACTGAATTAAGCCCCCCCCACACCCCCAGATCGGAAGGTGAACAGGAAGTGGGCCTAGATAGAAAGGGCCTTTTAAAACAGAATCTTCACTATTAACCTGAGGAAGTTGGTAGTTTACAGCACAAAGTAACTCAAAGCTATTAGAACAGTGCTTTAAAAATGTGCCCTGTCATCAAAATGCTTAATTATACATGTAGGTGATCTTTTTCATATTTGATACTAATTTTAAAAAAATAATATATACCCGGTACAACTTGTTGTTTTGTAATTACCATAGTGCCCAATCAATGCCAAGTGTCATTCCTAATCATTGTATTGTACTTTGGAAGGAGGATTGTTGAGTGCGAGATTGTGGGAAAACATATTTCAAAACCGATTTAAGCCAGGGTCATCCCAATGATGCAGTTCATGCCTTATCGGAATAAGTTCCCTTGATCTTGCGGTTTACTGGTGCTTGCATGTTTGTGTGCATGCGTATGTGCATGTGTGTGTTCAAACTACAGACACATTGAAAATACACAATGGATGCAAAAAATGTCTTGTCAAAATACAACAGGAAACACCTTAGTTACACGGGCTACAGCCTGGCAGGCTGGCAGATTCAGACAATGAAATGTATATTGAAAGAATACAATCGAGTGTTGATTAAGACCATGCCATTCCAGGCCTTTGTCTTTCCTAAAGAAATCTGTGGTGTATATACTGGTACATGTATTATATGTGTGCGTGCGTGCGTGTCAGCAACCTTTCGAAAGGCTCTGAATTCGCTGGCAACATGCCAACACTGGACTGGTAATCCCCAACGTGCTAATTACACAGGGATTCCGCAGTATGCATTCCTGGCACAGCAGTAATTTACTCATTGGTGGCTCATTGCTACAATAAGGTTGCAGGGCTGATACGCACACAGCCTAGAACAGCAGCATTTGTCAATCTTTTCCATTGTTAGTTGACCTTGCATTGTTATGCAATGATTAAATTTATGACAATTGGCAAATATAGTTATTACATTATGTTTGTTAATTCATATGCACTTTCTTCCTCTCATTGATTTGTTTTTCTGGCCTTCAAATTTCTGACATAAAATACAGATTGGATATCTAAAAATACAGATTGGATATCTAAAAATACAAATTTCAGAAAGTGCTGTAAACTTAATAAAAATGTTTTTAAGATGAAAGCTAACAAATTTGACTGATGCAATATATCCCAACCTGATATTGAAAATTATACAAAATGGAACTTTTAAGAATAAATTGGCCTGCCTGTGTGAAGTTTTCCAATTTTCACTATTGTGCTTCTAGTTGTGGTAGACATTTACACCATAAATTCCATGCACACTCTTTTGTTTATAGCTTCCATGTTTATACTCTGGCTCATAATTTCTTGGACAGTTTAGAACGTACGCCCACCCGCTTCCCCGCCAAAACGGCGCACCATCGTGTTGCACGTAGATGCAGTACACACAATGATCAATGAGCGTTTGTTATGTCCAAGAAACTATAGTCCAGAGTATAGTTATGTTCCCTCTCAATCAACAAAAAACATACAAGATGAATAAACCTACAGCCTTTACATGTAATGTAAAATAAAGATAAAAATGACCCCGAATATCCAAGTTGTTTTTCTGGAATTGGTTATGGGCACAAAAAAATTCAAAGGGTTTAACATTGAAATTCTAGTTACCGGTAGTGTATGTCACATTTACATCATACATATAAATCATTCCTGTAGGTGCTTATTAACGATTTATGAACTCTCCCGCAAACAAGTTGTTTTTCTGTTTGTGTCACGCTCAAATTGTGTCAACTCTAATATTTTCCAACCTATTTATTGTTATTTCTTACATGCAGTTTTTAAAGGCCAATTCTCAGTCTGAGAACAGAATTGCTGCACACATGCAATATCATATTGATCTCTTCAATCAATAACGGTATCCAATCGGAGGACCCACACAACGGCCTCGTTTTTTCAAAGCCCTCATTGAACAAACACCCTCTTGTAACTGCCACTTTTTTCCATTGCGGCATGCCCTGTCCACATCCATTTACTGTATAATATGTTAAAGCGCGGTGAACGGTTGGACCAGTGGATGTTATTTAGCCAGCTACTAAGTAGAACTGAAAGCAAAACAAGCGGAATAGTAGGATAAATAAGCCTGGAGGCCAAGGAACTGGTCTCTAATAACTCCATTTCTTATATACGCTGTATCCGTTACCGATTAATTTTATTCGGCTGCATGCAGGATCAAAATTAAGGGCTTTTGAAAACAAAGTTAGAGAAAGAAGTTCCTGGGCACAATTGAATACAGCTAGAAATTGTAACTGCCTCATCTCCAGGGTGCACAGTCCTACAATAGTCAATATATTGCTGGTAGTGATACAAAATGTATAAAGCTGGCACTATTTCGAATATGTTTATTGAACATTCTGATTATATAAGGCAATATGCAAATAATTTTACAAGACTAATCATAACTTGCCTATTGATAGGGTGTATATTGTATGCATCATAATTAATATTACAAAGAGGGATTTGGCCCACCCTATATTATCATAATAATCAATACTTTGAATATTGGATTCTTGCCAAGGTGGTTACTAACTTTTACAGCTCTGCTTTTACAGGGACAAAGTTTAACATGCCTGGGCCTGTGATAGGAATGGATGGTGGGTGGTGACAGCTGAAATTTCACGGTTCAAGCATTTGTTGTTAAATTTTTGGTTGATGAAGGGGGGGGGGGATAGAGGGAGAGCAGAATTTCTAATGATCTACCACAACTATCATCTCAACCCTAGCTAGGGTGTTATGTGTGTGTGTGTGTAGCATTCTTTCTGAGCCATATTGCTGGATTGCAGTGATAGATTTTTTTTTCCTAATGAATTGTAGTCTTTGAATCAGGTACAGTTGATCTTGCTTGAATGAAGTCAGTCACCAAATACTGTTCTCCAAAGGTCAACACCAATCAATTGTATTGAAACTGGCTTGGTACTCTAGGTTGGTCAATCATTACAATGTAATTGTTCTAGCCTTTCTATTCATGAAAATCACATGGTTTTTGGCAATATATATCTTTCCAAGGATGGCTTAATTGACGGAATTAAATGTTCTTATTCCAAACAATTACAGACAATCAAACTCTTTCCTAGCTAGGACGATAAGTTTTTCTACTTCTCACAACCAAAATTCACCAAAACAAAACACTTCAAATTCAACCAGAATAACATATTTGTGTCATTTTGCAAATTGCATTTATTTACACGTGCACGTCGTGACTGCACAAAGGGGTTGACACCGTAGTGGTGAGTGGGTTTCCAAGAGTTTGTTATTATACAGGACACATATGTCAGGACACTGGCAGTTCTTTTCGTCGGTTTCCTGTCGTCACCTAGATCCAATAGGGGCAATCCCAAGAGTGAATGTTAATGAGTGATATTTCCAGTTAGTGCCAGGCGGTTTGTCTTATGCCGACTGCATTCATTAACCTTGACAGTATACTATAGGAAGATTAGCGGCAGTAAGACGGTAACGGGGTGTGCATCCCAAATAAACCATTACATGTAACCTGGCGACCATGCAGAAAATTACCAGCAAAATTTAATGACCGGGCCTTGAAATTCAGTGTAGTTCACTCTGGCACAAATTTTGTTTCCGTTTGTGGGAAATTGCTATCCGGCTCCTTGTTTAATTTTATCTGAATGAAAGAGCTAATGTTACTCTTGGTTTCATTAATTGTGCAAATGATTAAAATCCAAAGTTTAAAAAGTATTGTGCTGTCCTCTTTAATGCAACAGAAATTAGCTATATAATACTTTTGTTAGTATTCGAAAGTATTTTTTGAAGTGCAATGTGCCTGAAATATTACTTCAAAGTATTTGTTTAACACCGGTTTTAAATTTTATTTATTTATCAATAGTAATTTAGTAAAATTTTTAAAAATGGTTCTTTTTGAGATTCCAAAATGATATTAGTCTATTTAATGAAACAA
Source organism: Ophioderma brevispina (assembly GCA_023653785.1). Lineage (NCBI taxonomy): Eukaryota > Metazoa > Echinodermata > Ophiuroidea > Amphilepidida > Ophiodermatidae > Ophioderma > Ophioderma brevispina. The sequence continues at coordinate 146,391 of JAMKCH010078039.1, read as the reverse complement.
ATTGTCAGGGTTGAAGAGAAGTAAGAACAAATTTCTAATTATTACAAAACCATTAGGATCCATTTTACAGGAATTTAACACTGGAAGATGTTAGAATATGAAAAATATTTGATTTCATGCACCATTTGCTTTTCACTAATCATACGTTCAGGCATGCCTGCACATGTAATCATAGTTATAGCACGCCATCAGTTTGGCAGTGGAATGATGCTGGTTAACAAACGTGTTGGCAAATGTTAAGGGGATTTGTGGTTCTTAGAAAGTCTGGCCAAATTATAATTTAAAAAATTAATGGGAAAGAAAATGTTGTAAACGCCATCTAAGCTATGAAATGATATTGCGCACACAATACAAATATAGTCTTGGGACTCTGGCCAATGTGGCATACGATGGACCTTAGAAAGAAATTAACTTGGGTCTTGCCAAATAATATGAATTATTATAATTTAATATGTCTAATATGGACACATATGAATGTTTATTTTGCAATCGTCTTTGGGACTGTTAACTTAAAATTTGAGTTTTTTGTAATTAAGCGAAAGGTCTTTTGGCTATATTTCAAATGAATATGTGCTATCTGAATCAAGTTTTCTGGGTCAAGTTAATGTCCTTTCTAGGCAGCATTGTATTACAGTTGTAGGCAGGGTGGGATTAAGTGCCTTTGTCAGAAGACAAAGCTCTAATCCTTTGTGCTGACAGCCAAAGTAAGGGTGAACGGGAATAAGCCAACAAGTCTTGTATTGGAAGCCTGGAGTAAAATTGTACTTATATGTCTACATGTAGACTAGTAGGGTGTCTGAAATCTGAAGTTTGGGGTTTCATATTGGTGTGAATCATGAAGATAGAATCTCTGGATAGAAAACTTTGTTAGATCGGGGGGGAGGAGACAGGTGGGGAGCCCCCTCCAACCCCCCCCCCCCCCCGCAGCGCATCTTTTTTCTTACAGCAGGAACCCCTCATGATTAAACTTTCTGTCTTTCAGCTCAGGTTCTTTAATTAAGTTCTCTTCTTCTGCTTTCAGAATTAAGACAGCATTCGCTACATGGAAGACATGAGTGCGTGCGGCTAGGAGGTCCGAATTAAGGTAAGAGCCACAAAAAGACACTTGTAAAAAAAATAAACCAGAAAATACACCCTATTCTAGGTTTTGTCAGCCTTGAGCATACATAACGTAATGTGTGTGGTATTATGTGAGGGTAGGTGGCCAAATAAATCTAACAGCAATTTCTAACATGTTGGCCTGCTTTCAGCCTGGGCCCCACTCCAGTTTTGAACATTTTTTGAATTATCACACCTAACCTTCAATATGCCTTGCAATGCAGTCGTGCCAACAGAAAAACAGGAAAACAAATTGCCTCATTTCCAGGCCCACAGGTCATGCTTTTACACACGTGACCTTTGACAGCTGCTCTGCCACCATGAGATAAGTGTATTTTGCGCTGTGTGATTTTTGTATTTCTTCCCAAAGCAAGTGCAAATGAGAACACAAAGGTTCAGGGGAGTGTGCAAGTCCTGTACAATACTCAAGAACCCCATTTAAAGATGTGGGTGACAAAAATGTACCTTGTGCACAAAAATTAGTATGGTTTACTGTAATCCCTGTGGTCATAAATAACTACCAGTACAATTTAAAAAAAAAGTAAATAAAATGTGACCCAGCACAAGTGAATGAGATCTCACCCACAGGGGGTGGGGTCTCACATTGGGAAGTTGTATGGTATGTGCACCCAAAGACCCTCATTTCAGTTCCAGGGACCCCCATTTTATGTACCATTCATTCCAGAGACCTTACTTTTCATGTCCAAAGCCCATATTCTCCCAAATTTCGTTGAAAGAATCAAACATCTCAAAAAGTAGCTAGCAATTGCGTAAATTGCAGCTTTATTTTCTGAAATTCTTGGAAAGCTAGTTCTGGAGACCCCATTTTTTGGGGCCTCAAATCAGCTCCGGAGCCTCAATTTTGAAATCACGGTGGCACATACCTACCAAAAAAGTGCCCCCCCGATCTCACCCAACATACTAACACAAAGGGGGAAAAGATAATAGTAAATTATATGAGAACACTAAACAGCTGAAGGAGAATGGGCACTGTGCATATCGTGAAGTGTGGCATAATGAGGTGTGTGATAATTTGTGTGCGTCATGTGTGTGGTGTGCGCCAAAGTGTGGACAAACCCCCAACATTGGATTCCTTGCAAGTTTGTACAGAGGGTAATAACTCAATTCCGAAAGTCAAAGGCCATGTTGAATCGCATGTGGAGTTAATGCATGATAGCCATTTTTCAATTAGCCACTGACCTCAGTTTTTAGTCCAAGTACAATAAATGAAAAATTTTTTTAGTAAATTTCAAAATAGAATTCATTACAATTTCCTTCTCTGTTATATTGCCCATGCTAAAAAAGTTAATGAGCCGAGGAGGTTCTTGCCGGCATAAGAGATGAAAATATTCAGGGTCGATAGGAACAAGCGTAGTTTAGTAGTTGGGTGAGAGCATGGACTTGATTAAAAGGCTATCGGTAATGGTATAATCCAAGAGTATAGGTGCATTTTGAAATTGTATTTCTTTTGGATTCCGATTCTGGGTGGATAATGAGGACAAAAGGGTAATATTTGGTTGGCTAACTGTTCTTAGTTGTTGCAGTGTTGTATATTTTACACAAAAAAACCACACACACAGGGATTTAAAATTTGCCAAGGAATAAGGTATTCCGCTGCCTTCGTTGCACTACATGTATTACAATCGGATTCAGGCCCAGTACTATGTGATGAAGACTAACTCTGGTGTGCTTAGACTTTTGTGCCTGCTTGCCATTCTCGGGCCATTTCCTGCGACCGTTTTATGCACTCAATACTGCCAAAACTCTAGCGAGTGAAATCTTGTTTACAACTCCCAATCAAAGGACAAACGTGTTTTTCAGTACTTTTTCCTTACAGTGCTTTTGTGGGGAATCTTTAATTTCCACCATGTGCCTTATCCCAATTCTTTGCATCTATTCAAGCCCTGACAAGCTTCTATAGCTGTGTGAACAGAACTATTGCGTAGGGACTGTCAACCATGAAACACCACAGAACATAATCCATTGCTGGTACAATACACCTATGAGTCACATTGTGGACAAATGTAATTTTGTTGGGTTTTTTTGCGGTGGCTTTGATTGGACAAGTTATATTGGAAACAAATCCTTCATCCGGGCAGAAGAAGGTGGAAATAAAGAAGATGTGGGGGGATTATAATTGAATTTCCTGAAGATACGTACAACCCCTACCCATTAGTACTCATGGAGAGAGAAAGTGCCTGTATAAGATTCGTTAGTTAGAGAAACCTGAAATAACAATCAAGTGGGAACATGAAACCATAGCAAATAACAGGCTGATTTGGCTCCGGATAACATAGGCTGGGTTCTCACTATAGTGTAGGTAGCCTGCAGGTGTTGGGCCCATCCATGAAGGTTGTGTGTTAGCCCCGGTCACAGCAAACAAGAATTCTTTAGTAAATGTACAAAATGGACCCTAAACATGTAAGTAGCACAAAACCTTGTAATAAAAATTCAATTAAGACTTAATTGATTTGAATTTGGTGTCAATTTACTGATTTAAAAACATAAATGTCCAACATGTCTGCGTCTCCAAATGCCCAGTAAATGTTAAAATGAAACCTGAGTAAATAAGCCCGAGGTAGGGGACCTGCCCACTGGTCCTGCAAATGTACGGCATTAAACACATCAAATAAAGATAGTAGAATCCATACCCTTAAGCATGATATGATCCGATGGGAGCCCAGCATATCCCTGTGCATGTCCACTGAGCTCCAGAATGAACTCATCACACACTGGAAAAGATCTCCTTACCTCATCAGGTTGCACCGATATAATCGCTTTGATTAGCTGGGCTGGCTAAATCAAGGGGATTGTGCCGCTTGTGGCCAACGGCAAGCCAAATAATTTCATTTGAGGGGCATTAGAACATGGCATTTTAACCCGTAAAAAGTACACCCAAGATACGTCAGTGAGCCTGCCTGCTTGCTCTCCCTAGTTACATCTTGATTTTACCATCCCCATTTCACTCTCCATCAATGAATTCATAGCCGAGGATTAAATCTTTTAAGTCCTGCCATACCTGTCACTGTGAAGGTCGGGTTGCACTTTTTAACTCCTCTGAAAGTCTGCACATAGCCACATCACAATCCATTTACGTTATTAAGGGGAAACATCATTAGGGTTTTTAAACAGATTAGGATTTTTGTGTAATGTAATTGGCTACATGCATGGAGGCTTCTGGGCCGAGTTGAATGAAGGTTTTTCCAAATATTTTCCTCGTTACACGAAAGCAGTAGTATCCATCATAGCCTGGCAGGAGGTTTAAGCTGAACTAAATTATGTTAAATTTCAAATTGACGTAAGCAAAAGCATGAGCTCTTATGTATCTAACTCTGTGTGTCATGTCCAAAAGATATGACAACTGTCCGTGCTCTTGCTGCTCACACACAAGCACGCATTCACTGATGTAGATAACTCTTGTGTTACATCAGTTTTTTTTTCCACTGCTCGCTAACCTTATACAAGTCTGTGGCCTTGGATAGACTTGGTACCGAATAATATAATTAATATTGTAGTTTGCAAGTTCAAAGCTATAGTCACTCACTCGCCAATTAATTGATTTCTATAGAATGAATAGGCTTCTTACATTGTTCTGATACAATATTGCTGAACTGTCTGAAGGGGTATTGTCCGTACACTAAGATTAGTGTTGTCATTGAAGAATAATGTACACTATGATCACTATCAGTGTGGTGACTACAAGAATGCCAAAGAAATCAAGTTATGAACATAGCTGTATAGTCCACCTTATACTGAAGACACTAGAGCATCTTTAATCTCAAAGAACCAGTCCACAATTTTCTTCTCCTGAAAAAAGCACAGAGTAATCTTCATTACGCGGGCATTTTTGACCATTTCCAATTACTATTTTCAATCACCCACCCTCGATACGCAAACAAAGAACCATGCACAGAAAAACTCAATTGCGGCTGCAATTTCCCCCCTAACTTTGGCCAGTAATTATACAAGGGACTTGCTGCATTATTATGTGGCGTGTGTCACAATGCCCCCAATCGTTGCGGATGCTGTCAAGGTAGATATCAAAGCAAGGAGCCTGAATTGACAGAAGTACTGCTCCAATTTGCGGAGCATTGACTCGATTGAGTGTGCTCGAAGACGAATTGTGCAATATCAGATTGAGTAAAAATGCCAAGGCAGTATTACATTTTATTTTTTCTATGCCGTGGGTTAGGTCAGGTGTTCGATTGCCTCACCCAAGGAAATTCTGTCCTTAGTCTGCATCTCGACTCAATTTTCATCTTCCCCTTTTTTCCCTCTTTGCCATATGTACCCATCTGTGCGTGCAAATGTTGATCGTGATAAATAGACGAAACTGTTCATAAAAGTTTAAGCCTGAGAAGGACCTGAAGTCTTACAGGAGGGAAATTGGGACTGAGTTCAAGAGAATCTTGGCATACAAAACAGGGATTTTCTACACACATACATATGGACAGGGGTAGTCTTGGCTCTCTGCCTGATATAGTCTGAGGTTTATCTGTTTGTTGAATGAAATACTCTGCATAGAGAGGAGGAATTGTGGAAAGACAAAGAAAACTCAAGCAACAATCATGCTGTGTGGTTATCAATTCTATCAGTGTTTTTTAGAGGACCTGTCAGATCTTAAAGGCTGTCAGCTCTGATCAGATATTGTTATTTCCCAAAGCCCATCACGCTATCTCTTAAAGCTAAAAAAATTCCCCTCCAAATGGGTCACCATTGAATTAAATCCACCCATGTATGACCACAGAATGGATCACTCACTTCAGTTACAGAATCAGATTTACTATTTTAAAATCAGATTTAAATTTGACTCGGGTGCTTTTCTTTAAAGCGATAACTCAAAACTATGAACCTGCACTGGTGGTCACTCACATACGTCGCATCTATAATGCACATACGCTTTCACCGGTTTTGTGCAGACACGTCCGTGCACTGCCGTGCAAGCTAATGGCAAAGCAAAATGCCATAAACGCATCGGTCTTTAATATTGGAGTGGTAGATTTCAATCCTATATGCAAGTCATATTGACATTGGTCTGACTAAACAATGTTGAAGAATTAACCACACTTTCTAGCTGCATAATGACCACACCGATTTCGAGAGCATGGAATTGTCTGGCTCAGTAAGGTTTCATTTATTAAGTTGTGCTACGAGGAAACTTTGTGTATGTAAGATAATGCCCCTCTGCATAAATATCTATAAACCAGTGCCCTGTGTTGATAAAGCTGCAGCATCATGATAAATGCATGAAGCACATGATAAGCATTCATTGTCTCTTTGTATTCACATCCACCCTCCATCAAAATTAAATTTCATACAAAAAGTGCTGTATGTGCATTTGTTGAGTGAGAGTATCGGGTTAGCAAGTTTTCTCAGGCGTGAAATTTTCATGTTGGCTAATATTAAAACTGGAAAATGTTCAAACGCTCAAATACAAATACTCTCTAGTGCTTTCTACATGAATTGCTCCAGTGTTGTATGTTTGAAGTGTTTGTTCTCTCGGTGGTGATATTAAATTTGAGCTTACACTATGTCTCAGAAAAAAAAAGCAGTGGAAATACTTGGCATAACTTTCCACAATATACTCCTTTATTTGTTCATTTATACACATATTTGTGTATGGATTGCATTTTAATGAACCATTTTATTGTAAAGACATTGCTCTCTTTACAAAAAGATGTCATAATTTAAGTAATTTAGTAATGCCTCTCCTATGTAATGAAGTGGAACATTTCTTCTGGGACACAGTTGTGTTGAGGAGGACTACGGTTGCACAAGGTAATTCCTGACAAGGGTTTTTAACAGTGACAGGCCATGTTAGAAATGTCTTGTTTGTACCTCTGAGTCACCCAGCAAAGAGGAACACATTTGCATCTTCTAACTCTTCTTGACCCTCATCTTTTCTTGCATGCATGTAGCCCCAAGGAGACCCATCTTCCCCCTTTGCTAACTCGCAAAATATTGATTTCATATCTGACATGCATATTCAAAAAGCTTCTAGTCTAAGCTAGCTATACGTTTTGTACTGAAAGACTTCTTTCTCTCTCTCGCTCTCTCTCGCTCTTTGATAAGCTCAATCTTGAAAAGCTGTCCTATTTTCATCTTTTGCGCTTGTCAATTTTACATGCAATACTTGTTCCCATTTTTATGTTCATGGTTGCCATTTTGCATATGTAATTGATTGTTGTCAATTCTGAATCCCTTGCTGAATAGGTAAATACATGCCATGTATTGTCAATAGGGATTTAATTCCAAGATTATCAATAACTTTTGGAGACAGTTGTTCATTGGCCCTGTAAAGAAATTATTGAATATGACTGTATGTGAAATTATACGATTTGTATTTGTTCTATTTCAAATCTGCAATGCTTTAACAACATGGGGACTAACTGCCAATTTGATTGGCTAATTTATATCATGTAACCCTGAGAATTGCCAATCAGAGACATTGGAAGAAATCTCCCCGCATACAATATAAAAGGTGTGTTTTGATTGGTTACTCAAAGGGGTATATCACATTAGATTATGTTATTAGCCAATCAGAGATACTGTAGGTAGTCTGAGGTTAATATTGAGAGAGAGCAAAGGTGGGTTATTTATACCATTTGCATTTTATTTATCTACATATAAATCCAAAATAAAGCACACTGAACTTGACTCAGATGGTATAACAATACATGATGACAAGCTGGATCATGCATCTTCCAAAGTCCAAAGATAGGAAAATAGAAACGAAGATCGACAATCTTGCCAGGTGTGAGCCGAGGCAGAGCATGTGCAAATTGATTACATAATATGAAACCCATAATCATATTTCTGATCGTCAAAACAGCTACAGTCCAAACCAGAATTCTTATATCTTGTTGTCAGCAGTGTTGTTTGGGGCAGTACCGATATTGATATAGTCTCGCTGGTGGATGTTTTCAAAGCCTGCTGGAACATTTGGTCAATGTGCAGGGAGGAAGATAATGATTATCGTGGTGGCTGATCATGTTGGCCAATTTCATTGATATCACTGGCGTGGAAAATGACCTTCTGAATTTTAATTTTGCTCTGAGTATTTTTTAAATGTTATTATTTTGTCTAGACTGAATTGAATTAGAAGGTTAACAATAATATTGATTTCCTCTGCAATTGTATGGGCATAATGTTAAGTTTAATTACTGCAGACTCAAATTTTTGCAAGAAATTTGGAGAACCGGTCTTACTGACATGTCTTTATGTTTTGCACAAGTAGCCTCATTTAGACAACAGGTGAAGTACTCTCGGGAGTAAAGACACACAATTTTGTCATTCTAACAGTCCTGCATGTGTAACCAATGTAAACTGTAGCAGGGACGGTATTGTTCAATCTCTGTTTGGTCTTGGGGTTTTGGGGACTGCATGGGCACACATTGCTCTTGTTGGCCATTCCATTTTCTCTAGCCTTCCCTCATGGTCACCCTGTTATTGGAGTTGTTTTGCAGATATTTGATCCTTAGATCCCTAGGCCTATGCTACAATGGTATTTGGCTACAGTTAATTGTAGTGGACCTGCCTAGTAAACTAGATAAGCAAATATTTGGCTAAAAATCTGTGGAGGATACTTGAAAAAGAGTGAGAGAGAACTTGAAAAAAGAGTGAGAGAGAAAGGAGAGAGAGAAATATTAAAGAGAAACAGCTGCCGTGCCATTGTGCTGGTTATAATAGCAGCTGCTCTAGTCATTTTTAACCAGAGGCTTTATTTGATTTAATTCAACAAAAAATATTACCTCTTTTTAAAGCTCACTTGAAAGATTATCATCTAAAAGATGTGTCAAGGGCATCTTTCAACTGTTCAAATTGATCAAATACTTAGTAATCATCAATAATGGTCACTCTAATTTCAAATTTCTGATCAAAAAAATTAAGAGATCAAAAATATTATTATGTAAGTGTCCTCCAACCGTCTCTCTCCATTGATTGATGTCATCAGTCATGCTGAAGTATCCCTTTAATGAAAAGGGGATTTTCCTTGGCTGATGAATTGGCATAATTCCAAGTCAAGGTATACACTGTCTATCAAAGCATGGATCAAAGATAGTACAACCAGACCTGCTAAACTTGGCAGGAGTCCCTTGGGCTGGGACCCATATATTTTTTTTTAAAGTAGGGCACAGGACCAGGCACATAGCCAGCCCGGTGGTTCCGAGGGGTCAATTTCCCGGTAGGTGCAACAAATGTCCCGATCACAAGCAAAAATTTACCGGTCGCAGGGTTAAGGAATTTGAAAAGGGGCTGATTTAACATCAATATATGTGTTTTATTTCCCGATTTCCCCTCAATATTTTTTTCAGAGGGGGCACTTTGTCCCCCTTTGCCCCCATCTGGCTGCGCCAATGCCCAGGACCCTATTAGAAGCCACACTTTTTAGGGATTTCATCAAATAGCTTGTAGTGATGTTCTGTTGTCATGGCAATTGGCAATGTGCCCATGAAACTGATGGCTTTTGGCCACAACTTGCAACTAAAAGTACTATAACTTTATTTTGTTTTAGTTCTGCCCTAGAGGGAGATTTGACCTTCACAAAATATGCAAGTCTGTCCTATTTTTTCCTAGTTGCACTGTAGGAATCAGGCATTTCTTTGCCAAAAAAAAACAAGGTATATTTCAAAGGTTCTTTTGTCTGGCTTCAACTTTAAAAAATCACCGTTGGTATTAACTACTGCAATGACTACTAGCACAAAAATATTTTTATTATTATAGTCCAATGTGTTGAGGTTTGTAAACAAGATCAGGGCGACTTGTTTACATAGAAGGCAGCTCACTTGAAATTCTGACGATTTTGTCGTGGGTTTTGATTTCGGTCCTGTGGCGGCATGTTGTCTCTGCTCAACTGCACTTATGTGCTTTGAATTGATTTTAATCAGCTTGTTTTATATAAGTGTCTCTGTTTTTATTAATAATAGTTACACTTTACGGTCTTTTGATGATTAACGCTTAATTTGACGTAAATATTCATTGCTTCATGTGATAATAAATCAAAAGGGCACTGGTGATATTGACTCCCATCAGTGCAATCTTATCGGTAGTACAAATGAGGAGTTGAAATGTGAACAACCGGCAGATGTATTTTGCAAAGCAATAACAGCATAAAGCTATTCCTAATGAAGAGGTAGTTGTGGGCAGCTGGCAGTGAGGCGATTTTGGTCGACATAGCTATCTCTATCATTCAACATTATCTATTCTAACTCTTAAGCTAACTTGACTAAGCTATCTAAATTGAAATCTACCTCTAACCCTAACCCTGGTTCTCAAACCTTAAATCTCAGGCTCTAAATCCAAATTAACTCTTAATCTGCCTCTAGTTCTGATAGATCTAACTCATAATTGCAAGCTCTAATTACAACTTTAACTGACCTTAAATCTCAAGATTAGAAATGGTCAGCTCAACTATTTCCATTTCAGTGAGGTTCTTTTGTGGATCCCATTGCAAACTGATCAAAATGTCCTCCTTGTATAGGTAAATTTTGAGCAGCTTTATTTGCAAGTTACCAATGCCAGCTAAATTCAGGAAAGGATGCATGTGTAGGAGTTTGGGACTCGAGGTAAACTCTTTAGTCAACCATATGGGCAAGCTTCTCCCCACGTAAAGTCCTGCCCTACCCAACCCTTCAAACCCTCTTCCCTCCACTCCCAATTATCCCCAACATATGAAGTATAGCCCTTTGGTTTTGCATCTGGTTCATGTAGTTGTACCACTGAGCTATAAATGCTTAATGAACAGTGTACAATCTCTACAATATAATTATTCTAAGGTTCATAATTATTCATGTCTAACATCCCATATGTAAACTAGGAACATTCCCCGACCAAGGAGCTGCCGGTGAGCTCATGCATTGAATTCATTTGTGGAATACTTGAATCTATAATTGAATTGTAACATTGCCCATCCCTAGCTTGAATGTTAAGTGTTTCTAGATTGAAAAAAGTTTCAATGCATTGTAAACCAATCCATGCTGTAGCTGGAATTGTAACTCCAAATAATTTCTTGAAGGTCAAATGTGAGAGTAAAGTAGAAGGCACTAATTCCATAGATAAAAAACTTGATAGTTCTCTCGATGCCTATCAAAGAATACTGCTAAGGAAATTATGAGAGCATTTTCATCTTATCGGTTTTGTATTAAAAAGAATAAAAAGAAGGGAGAGAGAGAAAAAAATGCGCTCATCTACTTCCCACAATTTGTAGATCCGTTGGGGAAATAGCTCTAGGATAAAACGGAGCATACTAGTTAAGCAGTTCAGTAGAGGGAGCTCTGACAAGTCTGGACATGTTATGCATGCGCAGCAGATAGGCTCATCATTGCGTGCTGCTGCATGTATATATAGCCTGGCATTTGCAAAAGCTGAGACAGTACACTGTACACACGTAAGTGGCCTTGTGTCCCAGATGTGTACTCATGTGTTGACTATTGCTTAGAGAGGACTCGGCTGTCTCCAGCGCGCCTTTCCTGCTGATAGAACGGCTCATTCTGTACATGGGGCAGAGCGGAACTGTGCTAGCCAGGGCTTGCATGGAAATTGGCTGACCTTAACCAAACCGCACTGCCCATGCAAGCCAGCTATGAATAATAATAAAAAAGAAGAGAGCCGAAACAAAACTATTAGTTAGAATCTGTTTGTAATCATGGCTTCACAAAATGGCCAGAAAATCAAGGGGTGATAAACGATGGACCTTTGCCAAATACCTGACAATAATGGCATATGTGTGTGTGTGTGGGAGTGTGGGTGTTGATGTGGGTCTGGTGTGGGACCCGTAAACTTAGTCTTCTGTATGATCCCATATAAACGCCTCCAGCAATTGAGATTCAAATTCTTCACAAATATTATCAGGTGTACTTTCCCTCAAACGTGCCGATGAAAAACTGATGCCATATTTCTGACAAAATTATCATTGAACTTGCCTCGCACAAAATTGAAACCAACACACAGAAAGCTTCAATTTGGCACGCTCAATCTCCGAACCAAAGCGCATACTCACACTCGCACACACGCTCACAAAAAGAGATAAATTTGTTCATTGTTCCAGCTTAGTGCTTTTGATGGTGCTTCGATTGGTACGGTGTTTTTAAGATAATTTCTCATATTCCCAGTGGATTCTTTATAACAGAGGTATTATATATAGCAATTTGGTGATGAAATTGTCCCCGGTGGCCTTTATTATGAATGGGCGACGGATTGTCTCAAACTGAATCTTGGAGATATCTTGCTTTTACCTTGCTAGTAATGTATATCAGCCTGTTAAGATTGGGATGTCTTCGGGGCAACATGCAGTATCTGTTTGAATCCGTAGATGGTATTAAATCATAGCACTGGTGATAACGGCAGGGATGGTTTACACCATATGGACTAGAGAATAAGGAGGAAAACAGAAGAAAAAGAGAAAACACAAGAGAAAGTAATAATGCCCCAAAAGTGTAAAGTAATAACTCTTCAAGTAAGAACCAATATACTACTATGTTTTAACTTTTTTTTTCTTCTTCATTGCAAAAGCTGCAGAAGCTATATCAAATTATAATAACTCTTGAGTCTGTGATAAAGATCTCTCAAGATAAATGCTTTTTACACTTACTGGAATGTATTTTGAGCCTGAGAGCCAAATTTGATGCCTCAAAATAACATCTCTAGAATATTTTTATTGGAAGCAAAAACTGGGCACAGGCTTGCTTCGGGGAAATATGAAAGAGCTTTGTTTGAGCCATCTGTTATAATTGCTTTGCATGTATACGTGGATATGTCTGCGTGCCAATGTGATATTACTGCAACGATCGCATGTTTACCCCGTTGTTAATTTATTGAACCAATAATGTTTTACCTGGAACTTGTCGGTAAAAGCCCGATGCCAAAATTGATGGTGTAATATACAGAGTTGCACTAAGTGCCGTAACTGGTCCAATAGTGTTAATTCAGCTGACCAGTTTATTAGAAAAGGTGTTGGGAAAACAGGATTTATTTTGATGGGTTGTGACACTCGCTGCTCAAGAATAGCAGTTAATTACCGGCCAACCCCATTATTAGCTTGGGAAAAAGTCCTTATCTCGTTAGGGTCCTGTGCAGTGGCCTACTTAAGTTCAGGAAAGTGTCTTTACCTATTTAGATAGTACTACTGGTCTGTTATTAATTTGTACATTTTTGGTACCAAATGTCCAGACTTTGTTTTCAAGCTAGTGGTTGTTGTTCAAAACAAATTTAGTGTTAAATTTGGTCCACACACACGCTTGTATGGTAAATTAGCGTTAAGTGAAATCAGCCCAATTCGCAATTTAACTGACAGTCTGTTCAGAGGCGTGGCTGTAAAAAAATTATGGGATGGAAGGACAGGTTTGCAGTTTGCACACAGATTGGTAGAATTACCTAGCTTTCTCAGTGCCAATAGTACTTAAAATTGAATAGTAAATAATAGTGTTACAGTTGCATTGGACCGTATGTGCTGCCTCCCAGCATAGGAGTTATTGATTGTCATGTGGTATCTATGCTGGTAGCTACACGGATCCATTTACCTTGGCAACGGGACAACAAATTTGGTACAACATCAGGACATCACAGTCGGCTGCTCAACGCATTTAAATTGCTCACAGATTCAGCTTGTTTATCATCACATAATTTGTTTCCATAGTAGTTAATCAGCTTCCACTGTATAATTCCAATAAATGCATAAAAATATACTTAAAATGGTATTGTAGAAATTAGTAGTCCAACAAGCTGGGAGATGGGAAGTTGAATTAGGGAGGTTCCAATCTGAACATGATTTTATCCCCACACAAAAAGTCAACATTGGACTTTGAAGTATACCCATAGGCAAACATGTAATCTTTGTGTGTACAGAATGTGCTATTGAGAGACCCCATAGATGGTTAGGGTCAATAAGACCCCAAGGTCTGTTATTGATGCCATTACAGGCATAAAGGAGCAAGGTGAAGAGTGGATTCTTATTTGCCAAGAAAGAAAGCGACCCATCTTGGTTTGCTCATGTTGCCTAAATCCGATCCAACAGTTTGTTGACATTTCAATTAGTTTCCATCAAGTTTGACTTAGCGCTGTTTTGCGAAAATGGCATGTTGCAATAGGGCCTTAAAAATTGTTATAATGGCGTAACCTGACCTACCCTATTTCTGACAAATGTTTACTGTGCAAATGAGTACCGACCCTCATTTTAGATTTTCAGAAAAAATGTTGGGCTCAGTCTCAGCCCAGGTTTTGAAAATGTATTCATGTTGAACTGTGAAATTATGCAACACAAATGACCATACAGGGACGTGTCACAGAAGGTCCCATTTTCAGCCTTCTGGTATATCAATGACCCCTTTTTTCATGCCAATTTTGGTATAGCAATGGGTCGTTTTTTCAAATTTTCTCAAATTTGTTGGAAAATTAGTCAAATTCTCTCAATCAGAAACCACAATTTCTAAAAATTGTTGAAAAATTAGTCAAATTTCCTCAATCTGAGGCCAAAATTTTCCAAATTTGCTTAAAATGTCAAATTTTTGCGGTGAAAATGGCAAATTTGGCTTAAATTTGGCCTAAAATTTGCATCTCTGGTATAGCTATGGGTCCTTTTTTGGGGGCAAAAAATGGTATATTTATGGGTCCTACTTCCAGAGTCTCGGAGGCACGTCCCTACCCAAACCAAACTTGAGCCCCCCGGGGCTAGACGCTGGTTGATGAAGTATGAACTCACCATAACTCAAGGAATGTAAGCTGACCCAGTCTGCCATAACATGTGAGTTGAATGCATCTTGCGTGAAAATTTCAGTGACAAGCTTTGATACCTATTTCACCCTGATTGTTTCGAAACTTTTTCAATCCTCTAATACAGTAAAAGCCGTAAAACCCCTGCCTAAAATGCCCACTTGTATTGCTATGGTTAATATCTTTATTTCTGTTTTATTTTATGGACATCTAACTTCATGTTGGTCGAGCACTTTGAAAGTAGCCAGGTTTCAAAACCTGTTTCCTGTTACAATGGCTGTTAAGTTTTGTGCCAAACAAGTCACAGGTCAGACATATTCCTTAAGGCCTAACTCTAAAGAGATGCAAATCTCCATTACAATGTACTTCCCCATTGGCGGTATTTAAATGTGACTACATGTATGTGGTTTGTTAGCTAACATCCATCAATATGTACAGAGTTTGACTATGACAGGAATTCTACATAAAAAGGTCTGATTTTAGTTTTACTACTGTCACTCTTTTCAATCAAGGGTATTTTTATTTTAAAGTTGCTGTAAAAATAAAAAGTCCTACGGTGAGATTTTTTAGGTTTGGGTTTTGAATTAAGGATTATTGCCATTAAAACTTAATTCCAAAGTTTCACTTTCACAGATTTGTAGTTTGGATACAGTGAGTACTTCAATATAATACACCAGCCCATGGACCATGTTTAAGCTTTAATACAAGAAGTAAAGTGGATAACCAGTAACCAAAACAAAACAGATTTTAAATAATTTCCTTCTAAAGAAAAGGAATCCAGCCAAAATACATACATTGATGAAGCTTTCTATAAATTGAAGCTTTCTAATCATGCCAAATGCTTCAATTTTGTCAGGGTTATCCATGGGGAAAAGGCTGTAATAAAGCTAAGAAATGAGACCAGCTCTCTGAATGGGGGAGGACTTTGTTTTTTCAGATATATCTTTGACACACCATTCATATTGTTGATGTACCATGTGCCATGCATTTTTCATTTATCGACACCAGGTCCTATTGTACTATAGGAGCAGTTGATCAATATGCACGGTTTCACTACCATACAGCATGTCTAGCACCTTTTTTGTTCCCAGTTGCATAAATGCCCCCTGGCCGTGCTATATTAATAATATTAAACTTGATCAATTTTAACTCCCTCCCTTTGGAGAGAAAAAGTGCACAATGTTTGATGGCGCAAAGAGACAAAATGTCAAAAATGATCCTGGAAGTTTTTTAAGGTCAAAACTTATGATACATGTAAGGAAAGTGTTAAATTCAACTACTCTACAGTGTAATTTTGAGGACGCTACTTTACACGCTGATGAAGTGCAGATCAAATTTTGTTGATAGATTGGGTCAGCATTAAGAAATGAATGCATGAGTAGGGCCCACCAGCATTTTTCTCCCCTAGTCAGTGAATGGAATGCCTGTAATCAGACTCAAATCCAGAGCAATTTTTGTTACATAATTTGGATGGATTTCCCAGATATTTCTGCAGCTATTTTGTACCAGTCAGGACTGCAGTTCTGATCACTGCTGATGTGTTTTAAACATGTGAAATGTTTACAGCTACACTTTCAACAGCTGTGAAAAGACATAAACACTTATCATGCCAAATTATGCTTTTTAATGTGCTGTTTTAACATCTTGTACTTTTTAAATCATAACTTAAAACTGAGAATAAAGAAACATCTGGAATCAGTTTAGTATTAAATAATTTTTTTGTGTCATGTAGATATATATCAGGCATTGAATGATGTTGGATAAAGTTATTGAAGAATTTCACTTCCATCCAAATGAGTTCATGCTGCCATGGCAACTGTGTAGTGAAATTATTGACCAGCTTTCAGGTCTAGATTATCAATCT
Organism: Ophioderma brevispina; assembly: GCA_023653785.1. NCBI lineage: Eukaryota > Metazoa > Echinodermata > Ophiuroidea > Amphilepidida > Ophiodermatidae > Ophioderma > Ophioderma brevispina. The sequence goes on along the minus strand of JAMKCH010078039.1, from coordinate 129,722 downwards.
ATAAATGGGTATCTTCCTTCTGCTTCTGCTGTACAAGGTCTTAAAGGTGCAACGAGAGATTTCCCATATCAGGTGTCACTAAAAAATCGAAAGTTATGATTTTTGCCCTGATGTAAAGCTTTCCATCAAAAACAACCCAATCTGAAAGGATTAAGCTGAGAAATGTTTCTTTGGTACAAAAATTTTGAAATTTCTAATTTCGTATAGGAGCAAATACGAAATTCAGCGTATGTTTTATATTGAAATACAAGTAAATCAAAATCACCTTTTTTCTCTCTTTTAAGGCATTTCTGTAACAAAATACAAGGTAAGAAATCTATTGAGTGTCTAATCTATATGAACTACTATTATGGCACAATATTCGGGTGCCTTAAAATCTCTCGTTGCACCTTTAATTTTACTAATGCTATCATTGGGTATTAGCAGCATGTATTATTAGATTAGGGATGTTAGTACTGGAATTGGTATTGACCAATTTTAATTTGTTCAACCAATGGAGCTCTGTTCTCCACAATGTGTAAAGTAAAATTTGATGAAAAAGGGAAGTTAAGACCCCCACCTTGAGTTAGCATGTACTCCCCTGGTTAGCATGTAGGCTTATTCCCTTGGTTAGCATGTACTCTCCCCAATTAGCATGTACTTGCCCCAATTAGCATGTGCTTATGTAGCACAGCCATTTTCAACATATGTACAGCTAGAATTTGAACTAAAACATGATCAATTGCAAGCAACTTGCAAATTATTTTAACTGTGCACATGTGACAGTGCATTGGCATTTTGGTTTGGTTAAAAGATGGATGTGTGTGTCTATAAAACGATAAACAACAACAAACAAAATGATAAAATGGTAACAATAGCAACACCTGACAAAGACTGGTATATTTATATACCAAATGATTGTGCTGAAAATTGACCTTCACATTGTTGGTATTGAAGTTCTTTTGCACTTTTCAGTGAGTGGATATTTTTTTAAAGTGAGAATTTGTAGACAAGTCAAAATTTGTAAAATAAAAGATTATGAACTGCATTCTCACGGAAATATATTTATGTCGAAATGAGAGAAAAAGCAGTTGACATGGTTTTGTAAGAAGTAGCAGTGCCGCATGGATGATGGCATAGTATCCCACAGAGAAGTTATTATTAATTTATGGAGTTTACATGCAGACTCATATTGATTTAGAATTGAAAAATATGACTTTTTAATATTTTATGACGTTCATATCATTTTCTTGTACGGTTTCGAACCAGCTATCAAAGTCGCATGAATTTTCCTATTTCAAAATATTCACTAAAATGCTTGTGACCATGCGGCACATTGCCATCATAAATTAATTAATCTGCATTTCCGCAAGGAGACCCAAATCTTTCTGACACACTCTAAATTTGGAAACCTTTACAGAATAAACCACACAGACCATGTGGCTTATTCCAATAAGGTTTCCGAATTCACAGTGTGTCAGAAAGAAGCGGGTCATATTATGGAAACACCCTTAATTAATAGCCACGTTTGCTGTGCTGAAAGACCAAAACTGCCGTGCATCTGTTAATTATCAGATATTTCTCTTGCACAGAACCTAATGCTGTTCAGAACTAAAAGAATCCCATGTGGGTTCCTGACTAGCTTGTTTAGGTTATCTATTGGCTTCTTTTGTTCTGGGCCCTTTATATAATATGCACATGTGTATGATTTCAAGTATTTGTGTGTTAACAATACAGGAAATACAAGCTTAACCATCTGTTGAGTGATTAGGCTTGTTTGGATCTGGGTGTGTAATAATCAATACAATTAAAGGGCAGAGTGTGTTGTATCAATTTGTTTCCCCTATAGTTCTTGGAATGGTCAACTTCGCTTAAAATAGGCACAAAACTTAAACTTTCATTTGTGAACAGATTGCAGTAGGATCTGGTCTCAAAAAACAAGAACAGATTTAAAATAAGTTATGTTTACCAAACCAATGTTAATGACCATGTATGGTTGATTACTATTAAAAGAGCAAATTCAGTCACTATAATCCATCTTCCTGTTGTGTTGGTATATGTTCTGTCATATAGGCCTACTCTTTTTTGTACCATATGCAAAAACATTTCTACTGTTTACTTTAAGGATGTGCCAAGAATTGATATTTTTGATGAAACACAAGTTCACACAAACATGCCATGAAATATTTTAGGCATCTGGTCTGCCACCTTCAAACAAGTATGGTGATACCTCAGCTTTGCAAAATCGATATTTTATTAGGCCCGTATACTTGAACATGTAAGGGATTGGAACCTGTGCATCCAAGGCATTTACATTAACTCGCCCATTTGTGAATGGCATGCCTTTTTACTTTATACTTAGTTATCTGTGTATTATAATATGTTTTCCTGACTTGTACACTGTTGTGCAGGTCTGTGGTGCAAACTTAAACTAATAATAAAAATGAGAAAGTCATATATGTTATGAATTTATTAGTTTTAAGGCCATCTCTTTCTGAGGAAAAACTCTGCCAATATGCATTATGTAGGAAAGCATATGCTGCGTATGTAATAATTTTTTTAGCAACTTCTCATAATTCCCCTCGTAATTTTCTGGTAATAAACGGGTTGTAACATCCTATGCCAGCTGGGACGAGGTCATGTCACTAACTCCACAAAATATGATGCCATTAACATTGGCTCTTAAAAGTGTCTAAATTGATAGGTATTAGTCATCCTGCATACAAAACATCCATACTTCGTATGATTGGGTTTAAGTATCGTACGATGCAGATGCTTTTGTTTAATAGGCCGCGCAGAGACGGAATTCACTGTAATAAAATTGTTATAGATTGAGTGTAGGCACATTGGGGGATAGTGCAATTGGTGGTCCTACATTTTGATCACACTTTATAATCCCCCACAAGACTTGTTTCCACATGAATGATGATGTTATTATTCTCAACATTTCATCCCTTTAATGAGAAAATTAATGTTTGTCAACTTTGTCTAGATGGAATATTGAGGACAGAGGCAACATTGTAGATACATTGGTTTTTGTACTAAACAGGATGAAATGTTGCAAATGGTTGATTACATTGTATGTATTTGGGTAGATCTTAAAAATCTGTTTTATGTGAAACAAGTTGGGTTATAACAATTTGGTAAAATGTGGGTACAGGGCTTAGTGACTTGGGGGGGAGGAGAAACACCCAAGAATGTTTGCTATTGGTAGAATACTGGACAAATCCAGGGAGTTTCAATCTAATATTTTATGATTATGACCATCACATTTCATCCACTCCTGAAACTTCGCCTCCATCATTGCGGTCATCGGCATTAGCCATGCAATTCACAAGCTAATAACATGAACGTACAGTCAAGTCCATCTTATCATTTGAGGCCAATTGATGAAATCACCCTTTCATAGCAGATCCTTTTAGCAAGATTGGTTTGGGCAGTGGTGATCATTTTCAGTCATCAAAAGGACTAAAATAGCAAATTTCAATACATGTGGCTTATTGCTCTGTGCTGTCTTTGTCTATGATTCAAACAAAAAATTGAGTAACTAATAATGACATTGTTTTGCTTGTTTATTCCAACCTACTTGGTATGTCCTATCCTGCAATGTTTGCTTGCATGCCATACTAAAGGCCGGTCAGTAGATCACATAAATATTCCAATTTTTATTTAAAATGGATTTCCCCTCTTCCGCGTGTTCACAAAGGAACCTTGTGGTGGCATCCATGGATTTGTCACAGTAGGATTATCGGCATATTGGTTACTCATTACCAAAACAACCCCTTGCCTGGAACAAAGTTTTAATGGGCATGTTATATTTCACATAATTGGAAAGAGGAGCCTCCAAAATTCCATGCCAGTATAGAACACACCCAAGATTTGGTTTCAGCTAATGCAATTATTTTTGTTTCATACCCGAGTGAAAATCCCTGGCCATGTCATCCATATTCAACGACTTTTGCCAATTGAAGAGGAATAGAGGACAAAAATGCCTTCCACTGTAATATTCTTGGTGATAGCTTGGTATCAAGAAAGGTCATACCAATGAGCAATATGATATTTTATCCTCAGAAAGAAAAAAAATCTGAAATTAAAGCCTGTTGGGTAAAGGCAGAAAACAAACAAAAAATTTCCCCTGCAGATTGTGGAGTTAATAATGCTTGGGAGAGAATGAGAGAAAGAAAGAAAGCATAATAATCAAAGCTTAGAATATTTGGTACAAAAAGTTTAATCCTTTCCATCATTATCTGGGGATTGTATCGAAACCAGCCACTGGTCATTTCTTGAAAACACCTTTTTTTCGTAGGTGGAAGTAATCATGTGCAGGGTAGTGTACTCAATTAAACAATATCCAGGGGGAACTTGTTAGTAATATAATGCTACTAGGCGGTCCCCGGGTTTCGCGATCACCTCGGTTTCGCGATCACCTGGCTTGAATGACTCTTGGGTTTCACGGTTCCTTTGACCTTGAATGACCCTGATGACCTTGTCGTGACCTTTAAAAATCTCGGCATCAACAATCGACCCCACCCTCCAAGTTTGTCTGGATACACCAAAGTTTACCCTTTTTGACCTCCTTTGACCTTAAATGACCCCTGATGACCTTTGATCCACAAACCAATACAACCTCGGTCTTCGGACGGTCAAGAGGCACCCACCCACCAAGTTTCAGGAACATGCGACCCTCGGTCTCCGAGAAACCGACGTTTTTTTTTTTTTTTTTTTTTTTGCTAATGCAATTATTTTTGTTTCATACCCGAGTGAAAATCCCTGGCCATGTCATCCATATTCAACGACTTTTGCCAATTGAAGAGGAATAGAGGACAAAAATGCCTTCCACTGTAATCTTCTTGGTGATAGCTTGGTATCAAGAAAGGTCGTACCAATGAGCAATATGATATTTTATCCTCAGAAAGAAAAAAAATCTGAAATTAAAGCCTGTTGGGTAAAGACAGAAAACAAACAAAAAATTTCCCCTGCAGATTATTGTGGAGTTAATAATGCTTGGGAGAGAATGAGAGAAAGAAAGAAAGCATAATAATCAAGCTTAGAATATTTTGGTACAAAAAAGTTTAACCCTTTCAAACATCATCTGGGGATTGTATCGAAACCAGCCACTGGTCATTTCTTGAAAACACCTTTTTTTTCATAGGTGGAAGTAATCATATGCAGGGTAGTGAACTCAATTAAACAATATCCATGGGGAACTTGTTAGTAATATAATGCTATGGTAAAACAAATGCAGTGCAATCCCTAGTGCACACCAAGTAATAACAGTAAATCATCAGTCATACAGCAATTGCTATTTTACAAGAGCAAGAAGCTCTCAGAAAGCTACCAGTTTGTAATCCAGAGTTCTGGTGTGCCAGTATTGCTTCTGTGTGCCTTTCCAATTACCAATTCTCCCTCCCCGTGAAAGAAAATTTGGACCAGTCGAGGTGAATCAATGGAAGGACTCTTCATCTAAAGGGACTTTCTTTGAATGTTTGTCCCAAGAACCACCGTGTGTGTGTGTGGGGGGGGGGGTTCTGAAGTGTTACCAATCTTGACCCAACCTGTCCCATGGTGTGAGAATTTCAAAACACGGCTGGGATAAGTTAACTATATGGCATGATCATCATTATCAATAACACAAGCAGCAGCCAGGAAACCTTGGACATCTAATGCCAAAGTCAGAGTATCGGATGTAGGGAGCTTGCACGCAAGCTTTCCCTTGACTGGGCACGTGTTAGGTTCGCCCATATTGCAGCGTGCTAGCTAGCTGTAGGGGATTACTCCTTACCACGTTGTGTTCTCCCACTGGGTCAGGGTAATAAACCTTTTGCCGATTGTGAGATCAGGATCCCACACTAGCCGAGTGGCATGGCGTTGACATTTTGCAATTGATATCCGGAGGGGGAATAAGCCAACGACAGAAGGTAAAGAAGAAAGCGTGATCAGTGGATTATAAAAAAGGGCTATTAGCATTTTTAAACTGGGTTAGAGATTATTTAGGTCGTTTGTTAATGATGCACATGATCTGATAGAAAGGGTTGCTGACCTCTGCAGCATGCATGTTGTTAGCCCAGAAATGATTGCAGTTTAGCAAACAACAGTTGCTGTAATGAGGTCAGCTGCTTTGCTTTCCCTAGGACTGCAAGGGAATAATTGAGTTTGCAATCTGTTCTTTTATCAACAATATCCCCATCACCATTAACCATACCAGTGTCCAAAAAAAATATTTGTTCATTTGTTTTGGTTGGGCAGCTGGGTTAATTACATGATTTAATTTCTAGGAAAATAATGTCGGAACGAATTAAAGTGACATAAGTACCATTTAGATGTCAGATGACATGGTATTATGGTCATAATCAAGCACAGATGTTGCCTAATGTTGTGAAGACTCCTAAGTAATACAGTAGAAATGCCTTTTGTAGCATTGTATATATAGGTCAGAAGCTGGCCTTAAGCTTTTGAAAGAGTCAGTCGCCTCAGCTAGTACTATGAGCCATGCTTCAATTCTCAAGGCACAGTTGTTCAGGAAACTTTATTTAAAAGGTATCAGTATAATGTATACCCCTTGCTTTGGGGGTATGATTTATTGATACCCAGAAAGTACAAGATTGTTTCATATCTCTGCATGTACATACGTCTCACTGGACTTTGTCTTGGGTGATGAGCAAATTGTAGCAGTAGTGTAGTGTGTAGTCTGATATTCCAACATTGGGAGGACAGGAAGCAGGCCTACTCTACAGTTCCATCCCATATTCAGGGTGTTTATGGAGCATAGAAAGGAATCTAAAACAGATACAGACAAGTTCTTAACTTTTCTTGTCTTCGCAATCATCGATGCCAGAAGATAACAGTGTTCATGGGGTTTGTGTATGGGAAATACAGACCCCCACTTGCCAAGGTTATAAAAAAGATTCTAAGGAGTGTAAACTTTTCAAAATAAATTATTTTCCATGCAGAAGAAAATATTTGAAAGGGGCTACAAATGGGCATTTTCGTATGGGTAGAAGTCCATCCAGGTGTATACTGAGGAAACAGATACCCCCCCTCCCAAGCCCCCACGCCGTTTGACCCATGCAAAGTGTCTATTTTTAGAGCAATTTTAAACAAGGCGAACCAATTATATAATAAGTAGGGCAATGCAAGAGCTATTTACCTTGCAAAAATAAAATGTAATTGTGGGAATCTTTCCATATAGGCCTACAAAGGTCAGGATTTGTATGTTATAAGCGCCCTCTATATGCCCATTCTCATAGAGAGACATGTTTTTAAACGAGATTTCAAGAAAAAATCATGTTTGCCCGACTGAAATTTGTTGTAAAATTTACACAGGATGAAGTCCAGTGGTATAAATACAACCCAAATTAATTGCCAAAAGTGTGTTCGCCCCCTAATGATATTTTTGTTTTATTCTGGGTTTGTCATATAAAAGAGATTTTCAAACAGCTGTGTGGAAACAATGTTAACCCATTAGAGCTTGTAGGTCCATACATGATGAATTTCAAATAGAGGTATAAAGTGAAGCTTTGAAACACATCCATAACATGTGGGGTAAACGATCAACTGGAGCATGTAAGGGTCAGTAGGGACATATATTGGAGTTGTTCATTTTATATTTAAATGTCAAGTATGTTAAGACTTTTTAGTATTTTAATTGAGACATGTAGAACTCAACAAAAGGCATGATGCCAATAAATCAAATTTGCTTGTACAATTTGATCAGCGCAAAAAAAAAAAAAATCTGCAACCATTTCCAATGGGACTGGTAAGGTTCCAATCTACACTGGGTGGCCTAAGCACGATACAAACCCTTTGATATTTTGTCAGATAAAGAGTTCAGCGGCAAATTTATGTTTGCAGTAGAACAGGGGTTAATGACCCCAATTAGTGGAGGAGGAAGTTGATTGATGGTTCAGGCCAGTGACAAATCAGCTCCAAATAAACGCCATTAAAAAATCGGTAATTGAATGTATGAATAAACGGTGTCGGCGAAACATTGGGCTGCTATTTTTGAACAGTAAAGGGTCAACGTTGGCTTGAAGATTTTATACATCACCTAATTATGACTGCTGTGAGGTCGTTATATAAGCCAACATGCAAGGCAACTAATGTTGCTTCAATACACAGCAGTCAGTGACTTTCATTACATTCTGATGTGAATTTGTTTGAGTTGGAGTTAAGTTCTCTTTTCTGTTGGTGGGAGTGTTGTATTTTTCAAGTGCAGAACAGTAAAAGCAAAAGGGCTCAATATTCTTTGTTATTGGCGCGACAGATGAATTATCACAAAAGTAGCATTTACCTCTTATAAATTTGATGGTTTGCTTGGAGGGTAACAATTAAATTTTTAGTTTTTCCTGCCAGTTTGGCCCAATGAATCACTACTGATTATACTTGCAAATATACCCCTTAATGGTAATACTCTTGTTACCTCAGTAAATGCTAGGTGAATTGGAAAAGTAGTTCCCCAATTTGTGTTAGATGTCATGTCCTTCAAATGAAAACAAGCGCATCCATATGGGGAAAGTTTATGCCCGACAACATCCCATAGGCGGGTCAAGGCCCCTAGTTTGAGGACACTAAGCGTTTACCCCCCAGCCTTGGGAATAATGACTTGGAGTTGGGCCTTTTGGCGGAAAAACCAAATTTCCACTACTATTGGTCTTCTTGTTTTGGTTGTTTTGCTGAGATCTGGGGATATAAAGGTGTGTGCCATCACTACCCTTTCCTGTTTAAAACAACAAGTGTCAGCTGATTGGGTGATGGTGTATGGAGGGGAACGAGGGGGAAAGGAAAGTCCTTAATCAGAAGACTTCAAAACCAGATAGGTCATTTCCCTGCCTAAACCAATGTTATTGGAACAGTGGTTGAACTTGCCTGTAGGTGGTTAAAGATAGGTTATAATATCACAGGTCATTTTCTTAGTATCAAAATTTAATGTGGGTCAAAGACTTTGCAAGTGTGGATGAGCTTGTGGTACCATTGACGGGTCATAGTGTTTTAAGGCATTTGAAGATCAAAGTCCTTAGTGTATAGACATTGTCCTGCATTGTAACAAGTTAGCTAGATATTAGATTTGCCAACTCTCATAGTGATAGGTCAAAAATAAATGAAACATCTAAGCCACAATACTTTAACACACATGGTCAATATTAAAATGAGTAAGTAAAAAAAAATGTGAGACGATAATAAACCGGATTGTAAAAGAAAGAATCATATTGCATTACTCAGAATTGATATATTTTTGTGGGCCGCCACGCTATAGCGGGCGGACCACTTAGCAATCCGTTGTGCGTGTGTATGTGTGTATGTGTGGATGTGTGTATGTGTGGTGGATGTGTGTGTCAAAAAATTGTTAAGTTTTTTTAAATTGACCTCAATTGAAAAGTTTTTTAACTCAATTGGAACCAAACTGCTGTCATAGGTGCACAAGGGGATCCCTCATATGTTGATGAGGTCAAGGGTCACATTGAAGGGTCAAAGGCATTTGATGTCAAGTTGAAAAATGGGCAAATTAAATTTATCTAATTGAAAACTTGAAGTTAAATTGGAAACCAAACTTTGTCATAGGTAACCAGCCAATCCCTCATTGTGTGAGATCAAAGGTCATTTGCCAGGGTCAAAGGTCATGGGGCGGCCCAGCTTATATTCTTTGAATATAGCGGCGCGAAAGCCGAGAACGCGAAATTCAGTTAAATAAAATTAATGAGGAGACATTTGGAAGTCATAATCAGCACGTTGGGGTGGGAAAATGCCCTGTGGACCTAAATGTAAAATCAGGAAGAAAAAAGTATGGAATTCTTTGCAAAAAATCAGACTTGGGACAACTCCTCTTAGCAGGAATTTGCCCCTGTGGACTGGAAAGGAGCTACCACCGTTTTCATTTTGACAAACTTCGTTGCAGGGTTGTGCAAGACCATATTATCTCAAATAAGTCGTTGAATTTTGTGTACATACTGGCTTTAAATTAAACTAAGATGCAATTTTTGCGATATTGACTTCACGTCATAGTATTGATCAGGATGCAATTTTGCAGTGACGCGCAACGATACTCTTCCCGCATACATAGGTGGCAAGTATCACTTGAAAGTTAATAAGGAGGTCAAAGAACGCGCACACCTAGTGGAGTGCTTAAGTTTGATGTAATTTTGTCCGTTCCGCTGAAAACATTGTGGGCTATGTGAGTTACTGGGGGATTCTTTATATCGGTAGTGTTAATTTCTGTGTAAACACGAGTGACCAGAATCGCTATGACGATCTGCTCTGGCTGCCGTCTCACAGTATGTTATAGAATCTGTATATGAAGTATGGTGATTGAATGCATATTGTCATAGAATTGCAAGTTCATACCTAAAGTACCACACTTGGCACTGGGGATTACTGTCCTACCAATAAAAACAGTTATGGCATTGGAAGTCTAGTGAAAAGTGCGCCATTCTTTAGATTTCACGGGCAAGTGTTTAATTTAAAATTGAAGTGTAATTTTTCATTTCTAAAAAGTTGCCAATTGCTTCTGTGGTAACACTTTGTAGCACACAATGCCATCATTGGCTCATACGGAGTAATTCTCATAAACCCAAACAAAATAATTTAGGTTAGGTTTATAACCAGATAACTGAATACGTCAAAGTCCCAACAATTGCAGCACATCTAGATTTTATTTTCGGAGGCCCAGAGTGAGGACTTAACACGGCAGGATTTTGTTATTCAACTGTGAAACATGGTGTATGCCGAGGCAGCAGCATTCCGTGTTAGCCTTCCCATTGCCTTTGGAATACATTTCTTTGTGAATTGATAATTACTCGCTTTGCCCTAAGCTCACGTCGTGTATTATGGATGATATGAAAGTGAATCTTCGGTTCGGAGAGAGAGCAAATTGCAAGCGTTCTTTTCTCTTTGAAAGCAGCTGACCTGTTTATAATTGGAGTTAAATTGGAAATTTGCTTCCGTCCTACTGGGTCCATCCATTTTTGTCTGTAATACTTTAACCTCTCTCTTTTGTTAACCATTTTGACATTTCATGCAAAGAATTTGTTTTATTTTCTGTCTGTCTTGTGAGTACCTTTTTATCCTGCAAATATAACATGACAATCAGTGCAAAGTAATTGTAATTGAAATGATCCCTTAAAACAAAATGGAAAATTTGTAACATTTAAAAGGCTGCCTGCACATGCATATGCCGGCATACACGCAATACCTGTGTTGGCCTACACCCAGAGGCTCTCTGATTGTCTAATGAAGCTCACATATCATTTCTGACCCAGAATTGTGTAGAATATTGAAAGCTGAATAAAGCATCGCAGCGATGTTTTCACCAACTACATCCTCTGGCCATTTGATTGGGTTACCCAACCTCCCCCAGAACTGATTTCCACGCTTTAAAAAAGAATCGCATTTCGGAAAAACTATAGCCTGATGGTTTATAAATACTAGCCAAATCACCGAGGGCATTGTTTAGGAAGTTGTTAGTGCTGCTCTACATGGTGAAATTTGCATTGATAAGTTTACGTTTAAAAACGATGATGCCATTATGCCAACAATGTGCAGGAAGTCTGCTTTGTCTATGGCACATTTGCATCGTTTCTCCAGTGAATAAGCCTCCTCCTTTGGAGATTTCTCTTGTTTTACAAATGGGCATATGCGTACGTTATGAAAAATAACAAACACGCATTCTGTTTTGAGGTTGAATGTAGAGAGATGAAATGTAATTGCTAGATTTTCAAGGTAATATTTTCCCTAGCTTTTGCATGTAAATTTTTCATTTTACTTGCTTAAAGTAAATAATGCTATTTGCGTATGTATTTGACCCAATTTACCGAATGCACCTCTTGCGGTAATGTCATTTTGCGATTGAAGACTTGGCGTTAAAGGATGTTGGACTGTTTAAGATTCACATTTTCACTCCACATGGGTTTTGAAGATTTTGTTGTATTTTGCTTAAAGCAAACACCCCTGTTCACACAGATGCTTTGACCCAATTTGCACATGTTCCTCTTGAGATAATGAGTTTGCTTACCCATATTTTAGTAATTTCAACTATTTCTTTGACTTGGCTAGTTTTAAGATGTTGCTGCAATGTGCGATGAAAGGGATGGGGAAGAGGAGGAAGAGGTGGTTGAGGTAAGGTGGGGTGAGGAGGAGGAGAGGATGAGGGGTGGGGGTGGTGGTGGCCCGGTGATGGTGGTGATGATGATGGTGATTTTGATGACAAATATAGTGGAGGCATGGTATTCTTAACAACATCACTCATCAGTATTGCTAATTGGACCCTCAGTAGGCTCGGTTTCATCATTATTAGTTTGCCCGAATCAAAACAAGTTTCTGCAAGTCAGTCCATCAGAACATACAGCTCCAAATGTCTGTGCACATAGCCCCTACAGAAATGTGTCACCATCGTAGTGCATTCCAGTCAATTTAACCCATTTGAAAGAATCAATCACCATTTGCTAGACAAATAGGACTAAAATGTCAGCAACTTGCTGAAGATTGAACATTGCCTGCCTGGTTTGCTAATTTTCTCATTCTCAGAATTGGTACTTTTTTTTTGTTGAAAGATGGTATTTCATTCACCTGTAGCTTTGTTCTCTTTCAGCAGAGGCAGAATTAATCAATGTCGTATCTTTTCGAGGGAACAAGGGAGTGGAATAAAGCAACGTACTAGAGCCTTTTGTTCCAGTGGCATCAAATTGAGAAATAGTAGAGGGCATTTTACTTAGTCACAGGGTATGGATTCCCAGATTGCCTGCGAGCCGGAAATGTGTTTTGCTCCATTCTCTGTGTTTCTTACATTGCCTGTTGCTTAAATTGATGCTATCCCTATCTCTCTCTGCACAGAGACAAAGACACTTATGTTTGTCTTATGCCTATGGGTATGATAGCAGAAAATCTCATTACAAAAGCTTAGCGTTCACAAACCAAATTTCAAAAGTAAGCTTTGTAGGTTTAGTGATTTCAAACAATCCTGGTCTCCCAATAATTCTTTGCTCTGATATGAAATGCCGGGATGAAATGGTGTGTTCAATGTGCACACACCTCTACATACACACCTGCATGTGCATGCACATGCACACAAGCATGCAAACAACACACATGCACATATACACACATATGCATGCACACACACACGCATACCACTCATGGCAGAAACGGTGCATGGACTGATAACTAAGTGGGCATTGTCCTTTTAATTTAAGTATACATGTCTTTTTTGTAATCTTTCCAAATTCTGTAATCAGTTTTGAGCTAAGAGTAGGCCTATAAGTATTACTAATATCAATACCAAAAGTTCATCATGTACTATTGGCATTGAATGTGGTTCTGAGTAATTAGTTTTGGCAACATCTACAGACAATGCTATTCCATTCCATGCCACTGTTACCACTGTTGTTGCCACTGTTGGGGATTTCCTAACAGTAATTTGTGGAACTGTTATGTGCATTTACTATGGCAATCTCTGTCTCAGTTACATTACAAACCTTAGTTCAATAGTCAAGTCTGGGTCTAACCGTTCGATATGCGTAAGAGTGCCCCCCCCCAACCCCCCACCGTAAAGTCTTTGAAAAAGACTAGCACTCAGGTTATGCCGGATGTTGATGCCGTTTTGAATTCACTGTTGCTGTTAGGTTGTCATGTCCTACCCCCTGTGACTTGTTTACTTAAGGTTCTAGTACTATGAGAGAATATAATGTGATTACAGGTACAGACAACCAATACATAATTTCCTATTAGCAAATTTGGTAGTATTGTCAAAAAATTTTACAGCATTTTATCCTATTTTATATTGAGAATATGTTATTAATTATTTTGTATTGCTTTTAAAATAAGTCCTTATGTTAACTCCCTCGTCTTCAGAGCAGTGGTTTTAGATTGTGCATCATTTCCTGCCTGAATTAAAATGACCCTTTTTGTTCTACTTTACACAAATCTGACTATTTTTTCAAGAATCTTTGTCAAAAAAATATACAGAATTTCTCAAAAGCTATATTAATAATTTTCTATACTGACATCAGTCATGGTTCAATGCTTTTCCTGTTTGAGTGGATGGAACTATTAATAAACTTGAATGTGGTTCACTTGCAAAAATGAATGGTTAATTTGATGACTTCAAAATTGTTAATTTTTGAATAAAATGGAAAATGTATTTTTTAGCCCTGCTGAATGCAAACTGTGGTCCAATCATTAAAAAGGTACACCACCCAATACAGTATTTAATTTTCTTTCTCTTGCAGGAGAGGCAACTGCCAATATACGTCAATTCCAAATTTCATTTTATTCAGCATGTCATTTAACACACAGCTGTTTGAAAGTCTCATTTATTATGACAAAACGAGAATAAAACAAAAAATATCAACGGCGACACACTTTTGACAACTAATTTGGAGTATTTATTGCACTAACTACATCCTGTGTAAATTTGATGAAATTTCATTGCGGGCAAATATGATTTTTCATAAAAATCTACTTTTACACGTCTTTCTATGGGAAATAGGCATATAGAGGGCGCTATAAAATTATGACCTTTATAGGCCTATATGGCAAGATTCCCGCAATGGATTTGTCTGATTTTTGCGGAGATTATAACTCTTGCATGTCCCTACTCATATCAGTTGTGTCGCCATTGCTTAAAATTGCTCTAAAAATAAAAGAGACAATTTGCATAGGGTCAAACAGCTGTGAACATGAGGGGTAATTGTGTGTACTACAATAGTCCATAGATTACAGTACAAGTAATTTCCGGTAGCCTCAACTATATTATACTTGTAACATCTAAATGAGAAGTTTAGCAAAAATATTTTGCGGATGATAGGAGAAAAATACAAGATCTCTAATAATGCGAAAATTGCAAGTTTGATGGTGTAAGTGCTGAGTCAAGGCTGGAAATTGGATAGTACCGCTATGAATGATCCTTTAACAATTGTTCAAACATAATATTTTCAAAGTATTTCTCTCCATCACTGCTAGTTAATAACATCATGGCATGTACAACTGGGCTCTGGCATCATGATTCAATAGCACATTCTATAGGACTGACACAGTAGCCAGTGTCCTCCTATTAATCATGTTTCATTGTTAAGCGAAAGGCTAACATTTGCCCTGTGGTCAACCACATCATTCTCTGTGGTTAACCATAGTTTGTTTTGGTGTCTAGTGATATTTGTCCATCATTGGAGGCATGTTTGAGTGCAGAAATACCTCTCTGAGCCAATAACAACCTCATTTCCCATGGCATAGTTCAATAGCTTGCATTCACTATTATATTTAGAAATACACCCTCTGGTTGTTGAGGATGATTTATGATACCCAGAACATACAAGATTAGTTCATGTTAATACATAACATGCAACTCACTGAACTGTGCCTTTGTAGATTATGTTATTGCTCCTGGTGATCTTCATATTGGCTTGGCAGTATATAATAATATGTCAACTACAACATGAAGATTTATGGGCTTAAATGATGGGCGTGTGTGTCAAGGATGCATTTGAATGTGTCATAACATACTGTAGACCCTAGCTTATAAATTAGGTCTATTTTAAGTTACTTACATTCTGAAACAAATTTATTATATACACTTTATTGTAGGAAATATGATAAATCATGTGTTGCACTGGAAATGATGTACCAAGTGGCTGGAAGTTGGGTTTGTAAGATTAAGAAAGCTTGAGCTTAATACATTTCCATAATCCTTCCATAAAGTAGGGGAGCATGCTGTACAAATACTGTCAACATACATGAGGATACACATGCCCTCTGCTCTTTCTGCTCAAATTTGGTCAAGAAGGCAATGAGCTCACCGACTACTGGGTGTAGCAGCGTTGCCATATTCGTCGGTTTATTACCAGATCAAGCAATGATGAAATAAGCATCCCTGCAGAATTTGGAAATTTTACAAAATTTTGTTTGGATTGGGGCCAAAAGCTCATATTTTACTCATAAGGTTTGTTATATCACCACATTTTCACCAAGGGGAAACATTTCCCCCTAGGGTTTGAGTTAAAAATCTTATGTGTCCCTTTTTAGTTTTAATTGAAATAGTCAGTTAAAAAGGTTACTTATATCAGAAAATATTTTTTTCTTTATAGCTGAGTAATTAAGAAAATACTTTGTTTTTATTTAAATGGAACAAGCGAAAAACTATGAGATGATTTTTTTTTTGCATATGGACGAGGGTGGGTTATATGACTTATGAAGTGGAATCCCAATTCAATTAGGAATTGAATAACATCAATTTACAAATAGGTTTCTGTGATTGGGCAACCTGATGTTTTATTCATTTCTGGAAAGTTGCTCGAGGAACAAAGTTCAAGTTATTACAGCGAAAGTAAAACAGGAATCGAGAAATTTCTGTAGACACTATGTTTATTTTGTGCTGGGTAGTTTTATTTTATAAATAAACTATTTTCTTAAAATTTTCTCGTGTTCTAACCTCAGTGAGTTGTGTTCAAGTATTACGATTCTGTAAAATCTGAAGATGATGGCAGATGTATGAGCCTTAATCAAGCAATCAAAGCCATCTTATGAACTACCTTGGCTAACCCCCTACTTCAAAGGGAAAAAGCTTTTTACAGTGCCAAGAAACTGATCAACAAAAATGATTGATTTTGACACTCGCCGAGGAGAGAATGCTAGCATGCTGACGAAGATTTCCTCGATATTTTTTTCCCCTTGCCACAGCTGCAGTTTCAGTGTATGGGAAAAAGATATTGGAGTGTAGTTGTATGAAGCCTGAAATAACAAAATAGAAAATGGGCACTGCTGGACTTTCACTACGATCCTCGCACGCTATGTGTTATAATGAGATACTGTGAAAGAGTTGGACTGCATGGCTAGGTAGCGCATGACAGATTATCATGTTGCCATAATTTAGGAATCAACTTTGCCATTTAATGTTAATATGTTCCTGTGAAATCCAATCTCAAGATTTCTGTTTGATTTGTCTAAAAAATGCATTATGCAGTTGCCGTATCATACTGGGAATCGATCTCCTTGAAATATTAAAATCGGGAGCAGCCCTGTCAGGTATGCAAATATCTGGCATGATGAAATTGTCACCGTGCCTCTCTGCTGGAATTGCTTTAGAACCAAGACTCCAAATTTAGCAGGTTCGCACCTATCAGGGAGGGAGCAACACTAAACCCGTTGTCATGGAGTTGCCATATACTGTTACAAGACAGTGTGTGAATTTCACCAGGATAAGAGCAGAATAGGCATTGACCTATTATAAGGTCACCAACTCATACTACTCACTTATTATTTTCCCCAGCCCAGAGCAGAAAGAACCTCACAACACGTGCTCCTGTATATGACCCGTGCAGTTCGTGTGCTGTGCGTGTGGACTCCACAGACATTTCCCAGGATGCACTGGGGCTTGATTGGTATGACCATGCCGGATAGCACACAGAGTTCCCACGGTCGGAAAATTTTTAAAATAGCTTGAAATAGAAACCTGTCTATTTGTTGATGCACAGCGATCCTGATTTATGGCTGATTGGATTACAAGGCAGATAGGGGAGTGATAGTGCTGTTTACTGTTTCGTGGTAGAAGGAATTAGTCACATCATGTTTCCATAACTGTAAAACGTGGATTGGCGCATTCCCTACAACTTAATTACAGGAAAAGCTGCGGGTTTAGTGCATTGTGATTCATGAAAACCATAAAAGCCATAATGGGAAGCGCCCCCTGAAGGGTCTGAAACATAAGGGGGGATTCTCGTGTGGAAGCCAAAAATTTAAATTGCGTGTATTCTGTGAATTGCATCAACGTAACCAAACGTGACAGCACTTCAGATTTCATGTATTCTTTAATCATAACATAAACTTGACATGATTTGGTTTGCGAAACTCGCCATGCCGTGCTTCCTTGGCGAGGCCGATCCAGTCTGGTCCATTTTGGTGTTAATGTGTGGCCTAACTCATCTGCGTTCATCCCATGGCGATAGGTCAGTGGGTCGTAAGCACTAAAAATTGCTATAGTGATGAATAGATTGGAGCCTGGTCGATTTTGTTTGATCTGTTGTCAACCCCGGGGAAGAGAACTGTCTAACAGCTCTTGTTTATATGCACCCCAACTTTCGTTGCCTCCAGGCCTGGCTTTTATTTTAAATAGCTCATAGTATACTGGGGTGTTGATGATGATTTGATTGGGTGATCCAAGACATTCCACTTCTATCTTTTCCCTGTACAGATTTTTTTGATAGAATGATTACATGTATGGAAATGTTTCTATATCTTTATTATTATTGGTTTCTTATGTACTTAATATACATGTAACTTTTTAATTGGAGTACATTATTCAATCAAGGTGTAGCAATTACTGCCACTCAAAATATGCAAAATACTGAATCAATATTTTCTTTCTTTGGTAAAGAAATATGTGAACAAATTCATTTCATGAGTTTAATAGTCAAAGAGTTCTACCCACACGTAGAGAAAAAATTCCAGCCTAATCAAGCATCTGTATTTTAGTTACCATGTCAACTCGCCAATTAAAGCTCAAATTATGCTGCCTGATTGATTGAAATAGAGCAACTCTAAAATTAAGACAATGAACTTGAGTTTGTCATGGTATTAATTTGAGTGGAATTGACTTCATTATGTATTCCAGTTTCATTACATGGTCCCTAGGCCTGTTCCATTCAAATATATATCCAAATATTTGGTTAAATTTTAATTTTGAAATGAGGGTTCCATATTCAGACTAGCGTGATATATTTTGGTTTCATTACTCTATACCATGACAATGGAAAGTGAAACAATATGGACTGAGTTTTGCACAGGCGTGTACATTGAAGCGGAATGGTATTATAGCCATGTATTAATGATTTTTTTTTATTGTTGAATGATTGGCATATGATGCTGGGTTTGCTTATAAGACACCCAGAGAAGAAATAAAAAATAATGTCAATATGCTTGCAGAGAAGGGACAGTAGCGGCATCATATGATTTGTCCAAAAGGAAAAAAATCAGTTTAAGGCAGTAGCCAGGAAAATCAGCATGGCATTATTTTTATATGGAGCCAAATGAACTGGCTTTAATATGGCAAGTGGTTTATCCTATCAAAGACTTAATTCTGACCAAAATTGTCTTAACTATGATGGACATGTAGCATAATAAATGTGTCAGACAAGCCACAAACTAAAATATGCACATCAAGCATTACAAAATTGACATTTATTGCCTTTTGTGTGTCAAAATTACCATTGGTCAGTGAAGGATAAAAAATGGCTAACCTTTCTCTTTCATTCTTTGTTTTGTAAACCCCCCAGGTGCTCTCTTTTCTGTAGATAATAACTGTTCATCCAAGCTAGTGCCAAAACAAAATAGTGTTAAGTGGAAAGTACACCTTTGAATTTTGGTGTTGTCACTTTCAGGGCCAATTTGCTTTCATTACAAGTGATGACCTGGGTGAGGGTATTACCCACGGATAACCTCACGACTTGCAGTGGTTTTAGGGGCGATTTAAAGGTCCTGTCGAGGGCGAGCGGTCACTTCCGTACTGTATCCAGCCGGGTTTAAAATGCCATGGAAAAAACACACACACACATACACAAGATTTGTTCTCTGAGGGAAATCATGTTAACTCTATAGAGACTATTGTTCGGAGTGATCTTATGACTTCCTGCAAAAATATGGCTCAAGTATGCTTCATTTGCTTGTGTATTACCACCACCCACTCATGCTATAATCCACCTCAAACGACAGATGAACTTTTTAAGGAACAAGGTTGCTGTGACTTAAAAGTGTAGCAGTCTTAACCTTTTATCATGAATTCCCTAATCAGAATGGATGGCCATGAACCATCTAACTGTTCAAACTTGAAAAGATACATTGTTAATCCAAGTATAGAAGGCAAGCCAAGTAAGTGATTTTGGACATGTTTTCTTGCAGTGTTGAAGACCTCAAATTGTGTAAATGTCAAAAAAAAATGTCAGACGGGATCTAGGGTAATACCATTCAGACGTGGCATGCTTATGTTCAGGAACTGCAAGAGTTTTAAGGGCATTGAAATAAAACAAGTGTACATGGTGTAGGGAGGCTTTGTAGGTAATGCTCAGATTGAAATGCATGTCAGAAATGTAGAAATGTATTATCTCGATATTTCGGAGGCAATGCAATTATGAATGTTCTACTCATTCGTGACTACCTGGAGGGCTGAGACAGTTGCAAAATCAGCACTCTCCATCTTTGACAGTGGAGCTTCCCTTAGTACCTAATGGATCCATGTGATATTGCAAGTGTATGGCCAGAGGACATATGGTATTGACCTCTGGTTTAGGTGCCTGTACTTTGAAGAAGCAAGAGTCAAGGGGCCTTGGGGAGAGTCCTGCTACAAAATCCCCTCTTAACACATAGTGCAAAAAGGCCGCGGATGACCTGTTATCCTTTGCTGCGGTGGTAGCCGATGGATTAATCTCCACGTGTTTTAGAGCTAACCAGGCGAAGGATTTTTCAGTGGTTACTCTGTCTCACTACTCCTCCCCATTGTGCGTTCTGGTCATGTACATGTAAAGGAACACCCCTTCCATCATGTTGGGAAACGCTTTGCTCCGAGCAGACCACTTTAATTTGGACGCACTAATCGAGTGCATTAGCGCAGTACGCTTTATCTCCCCAGATATCGGGAGATTGCGTGTGTGATAAGCTAGAGCTTATGATTAATATTTGATAGGGATGTACTTAACAATAATTACTGAAGCAAAGCCATGCTTATTACTAGTAGTAGGCATGCTCCTATAATAGCCATGTCTTTGTGTCACAGCTTGTAACATAGTGAAGTGCTATATGTTATGTTCATTTTTTTTGGTTACTCGTAATTTAATCCACCCCAATGTGATTGAATGTAGTGGAGTGTGGAAATATTAGGTTTGTCTTGTGGATGTAATTTCCATGTCTTCCCCCCAAAGTACAGTTACCTAATCTATCGCGTAATGCCTGGGCACATCATCTGTCCTTGTACATCAGTACCTTGCATAAAAAATGTGCCCGGGAGTCAGCTGTTCGGCAAAGTCGTTATCATTGCATCAAAAAACAGAAAAATCCATGCCAATATTGTGGAATAGCACATCGTGTATGTTTGAGGTGTGATATCATTGATTGGCTAAGCCGATACTATTCGGCTCGCGGAAAGGTAATGCATTGATTAGTGCCACCCAACTGTCCTGAATCTCCCGAGTCCCTCCAATTTGCCCGGAGGTATCCGAAGACATTGAGCCACCTGAATTTTGTTTGCTTGCTCAACTTGACCTTCGCAAACTCTCTTCAGCCACTTTTCTTGCAGCCAAATTCCAAAGTGATGAAACACTTTTGGTTTGTTCTTCTTGAAGCCTTTTGTGATTAAGATAAACAGTCGGTATGTTTTTGTAGTCTCATGTCGCAAATAGCTGACCGGTCCGTAATTGCCTAGCGCAGATGCACGGTGGTGAAAATAAGAAAACTTGATACTGAATTTTTGAAGATGTGCCATACATTTATAGATCTTTAATTAAATTTCACAATGCACTGAATATTGCATTGAACTAAAAAATAAAATAAACTGCAAGTGTACATTTTGTTGGAAATAATTAATAATGGTAATTCAATCATTGTATATTACTGCATCTGGGTGTCTCTTTGTCTTTCAAAGAAATCAATCGGGCAATAGAGATAGGCAGGGCAATTTCATAATTTGCTCTAGGTTTGCTGGCTTTGATATCCACCGTCCCTCTGCCCTGGGGTAATAAGAGTACTTCCCAAGCATTGGCTAAGGTAAACACTAATTTTCCTCTTCCTTTTTTTGTGTGCACCTAGCCTGAAAAGTACGAGAAGGGCAGCTTGCTGCTTGGAAAAGCAGAATTATGATCACGTTGGTTGGGGGAATGTGTAGTTACAGCGCTACGCCTCACTGAGCTCTTTCAGAATCTGTCTAATTGGTGATTTGCATACAGGTGATGCCCTACTTTAGTCAGTGTTGCCTTTTCTCTAACTCTTTCCCTGCTAAATTATTCAGTTCCTGGTGGATTCAACCATTTTTAATAGTAGGAGCTATTGGTGGGGATGGTAGTTGTGTTGTATCAGATATTAAGGAAAAAAAGACAAAAAAAAATGATGCAAGTTGGCCTCAATGTCATGTATAGTACAAAGGAGTTGCTTAGATTAAATTGTGCTGATTTCAATTCTTGTTGCATGTATGCTTCAGATCTGCTATGCAATCCCCTAGAAATAATATCTAAAATAATTACAGGCTTTTCGTATAATGGGCACTTTCTAATATTTACTTTTACAAATTTATCAGAAGGTGCTGTTGTAATGCAAGAAACTCTATCTGTAGCACATTCACCATGCCGAGTTTAGAAGCCATGTAATTTCACAGTTATCTCCTGATCGTCTTGATAAAAAAAAAACTGGTGAAATAGCTTCATTTTATTCTGCTGCACTGCAGTAGTATAACTCCTACTACCCTGAATGTTCCTCTCTATTAGGTCAGCGATTGCTAGGGGGATATTAGCACTAACCCTTCATTTTCTCTAAAGACTCGATGAAGCATAGAAAAAAGCAAAAGCCTTGCCACGTGGATGTCTCAAAAGGGCTGTCCAAACATGGCATGTGAATGCGACTCCCAACAATGTAGCGTGAAGAGCGGATAGAATCTAGCTTGCAGTAGAGAGAGAGGGGGTGTGTGTGTGTTTGTCCTGCAATTCCTGCAATGCCTCAAAAAAGTAATAATGTAAGATTGGATTGTTCCCTTTTTTAAAGACCTGACCTTTGTTCAATAGGTGGCCTTCCTCTGTGGAATGTTAGGATAGAGTTCTAAAAGGCTGTGGCATAATTCAATAAAAACAGCAACAGAAGTTCACCCCTTCTATGAGGGCATGTCCCCATGCCTATTCTTACTTCCCAGCTGCTTGAGCGGTTTAAATACACGTTCACATTTGATATAAGGTTATCTCCTTTGGCAAATAAGGGCCCACTTGCTGTCAAAACTTGGGGTTTCTGTTTTGCGTGCATCGAGAGCTTCTGAATTATATTTTGGATCAGCAAACATGCTTTTATAAAATTTTGTATGTGGGTGGGTGTGTGAGAGAGAGGGAGCGAGAGAGAGAACTAATGAGCAGTTGGTGTGGAGATTTTGGCTTTTTCACTCCTGATCAAACAATTATTTGCTGCCTAAATAAAGATCAAAGATTGTGCTTGTAGTATAACAAATGATTCTCATTTAGATGTAAAGAAAGGCTGCCCTCCTGGGATTGGAATTGGTAAAGAACCCGGAAGAAAAATCCTTTCAGCAGGATTAATAATTCATGCAAGAGGCCCTCAGGCTATTCAGATTTTTTTTGCAATAATTTGACTTGTTATTAAAAAGTTTTCATTATTCCTTTATCATTTCTTTTGTGAAAGCAATAGCACTGAGTCAATTAGAATTTATAACGTTTAGTTCTGATTTTTCTTATGAATCAGCTGGACTTGGTTGAAAAATATTATGAGATGTGACAGTTGACTTTGGGCAAACCACCAGTACCCCCCAAAAAAGCAATCAAAATATACTGCATTTTCCTGTATGATATGCTAGGAATGCATTGACCTGACAGAACTGATATTGAATTAAGTATGATACTTATTTGGTCATATTGTTTAAATAATCATTATTTATTTTATTTAAATTATTGTTAATAGATACTTCCCTGAAATAAGCTCTTAGATCATTATTCTCCATCACACAGTTGCTTAAATCTACAGAATTGTGCTTGCTATAAATGTTAATATAAGCAAACTGCAGTAGTGGCCATAGCACAGTGCTTAGCATTCAGTGTAGCTTTAATTGCAGACTGTGAGTCAGTGGCCTTCACAAGCGGGGAATACCCTTCATGTCTCTCTAGTAACAGATTGATTACCTTGCCACATCATTGCCGACACCACAACAAAGCATGCATACATACATACAAATTGTATATCTTTTATGGATAGAATATGCAGCTACAAATAATTTTTCTGGCCATTGTGGATGTTGGCTGTTATTTTGTAAATTATTTTGTACGTGTGACTAAAGTAATGGAGTTGCAAACTACAATTTACAAAGTGAACCTACTCCTGAGTTATTTCAAATTTGTGGTGGTGCGGGTAGAAAACCTATTCAATTTTTTTCTCTCTCTGGCTTTCTTTCTCAAATAAATTTTGCAAATTGACAGGTTTAATTTTGTTTTTCTTCTAGTGTGCAGGTGGCACTTAAAAATTCTCACGTCACCAGCCTTCCAAATCAACACACCAACTTAACGTGCTATTATAAATGTCTATTTATGCAGTATGCTCAGAAAAAAAGGGAGTTCCCATTGTTCTATTTCCTATTTCCTACTAGTATGGATAGGAAATATATATATAAGCTATTATGTTAAATAATGGTCCACATTGCAGCCCCAATGGTGGCGGTTGCCTCATTTACATACAGCTGAAGGGTGGGTACGGAATCCGCCTGCACGGGCCGGTGCTTTATAACAGCCCGCTGTAATAATACCTGGGGTGTGCATATCATATTCACCACAGTTCTTATATGCCATGCACGGTTGCTAACTCTTTTGTACACTTCCCTTTTGTAAGGTGTTGAAACTCATCAGCATTAACATATGAATAACAAGTTGTGGTGAAAGACGACCAAATTTGGCTAGCTCTGGCATTTCCATTTAAAGGGACCTATTTTTTCTGCATTTTGTCATTCAGGTTGATTTAACTTGGCCTTTGGTGGTGATTTAAATAATTAGATATTTGAATTATCTGCCACAAACATTATATTAAAGGTTGATCGGAGCGAGCCGAAGCTCTTAGACTGGGTTCAGAGCCACTAGTGGATGGTGTAATAATATGCTGCTATAGACCTTTGTTCTGGTGACCGCACATGCTCTTAGGAATGTGTATAATGTCTCTCCATAGATGGTCGGATACTTTACTGCCTTTTGTGTGGAAAAACCTTTCAGCCTTTTTGTACCCTTCGGATTTAATTTATTCCAGCTTTCAGCTGTAAATTCAATTCAATAAACATTAATAGGTATACTATTACATCCGGCAATAGAAAAATTGATAGTTTTACCGACAAATGTTTTGTGATGTATGGAATAAGGCATGTGTCCTTTGTGGAAAGCAAAGTTAAATTTATGATAACCAAGTTCATTTTATCTATGATTTAAGTTATTATACTAAAATGCCCAAAGGATATATAATATAGCAACCCTGTTAAGTCTAGTATGTAAAATTACGTTTTAAATTTAGATGATTTTATCGCCGTCGTTTCCTCCAGTATGACATTACAATGATGACAACAGTGATGTTAAGGAGTCCTCATGTTTTGCTAGTGTGAAGTTTTTGTCACAGAGATGATTGAATAACATGCTTTTTGTGCCATATTAACAATATAAATATCCATGGAACAGACCAGTGTTTGCTTTGAAAATCTGTTAAATGGTATTGATAGCCAGAACAACCTAGAAAATGCTTTTCTTGATAGAATTACCGTAGCTTGCAGGTCTTTAACGTTTACCTCTCATAAAACTCCGACTTACCACTCATGGAATCTCACTTTGCCTGGGACGGCTGTAGTCGTAAGGGTTTATTATTCAGATAGGAATAATAATTTGTTTATTCAGCAATAAAATTCATAGGTTTCAAAACAGTAGAAAGTTCGGAGAAAAAAATGAGAATAATGTCAACCACTCATGGCTGTTGTAACTAGGCAGGGACAGTCTCGAGGGAGCCTTTCACAACAAATCACAAGTGTTATTGAAAATAATGTGTGTGTGTAACATGTGATGACTTGGTATTGTGCAAGAAAGGTTTTGCGTGTAGCATTTTGATGGTGGTTAATTTTTTTTTCCTGTGGGTGGGGGGATTCTATGCCAGTTGGTGCATGCGATTGTGGACTGTAGACAAATGTATAAATCTTTACTGAAGGCCATATGGTTTTGTTCAATTAACTTAACTGATGTTCTGTACAAATATTAATTCTTATACAGCTATTATTTGATTTGATTTCACGAAGGTGATGAAACAATAGTTAACAGTTACTTCATATAGGCCCTACTGCATCTAACTTTTTGAAAAGGTACTCACTCAAGTACCTTAACCGAAATTTAATGTGTGTGTGTGTGTAGTTCCTGTAAAAGTTGTGCATGTTGATTGCATTCAAGGAATTTATCTATGTATTTAGTATGTTTTGGCAGTCCTAATTTGTCATATAATGATCAGACAATTTGATTAAAGTCTACCTTAAATTATTAATCTGTTTAAGGATAAAATAAAAAAATATTGTTTTAAACCTGGTTGTCATGTTGTTTGTCTATGACCTCACATCACATGGGAGAACCACAAAGAACTTGGCCTGTGCCAGGCCTAGTTCGTTCGTAATGGTATCTCCAGTGTAACATGACACTAGAAAAATGGGTCTAAAAGCAATATTTTTACTCTCACTATAGAAACATTTTGGGTTTTTTTTTGGGGGGGGCCTTAATGTGAGAAAATTAACTTTGTTGCTTGTTTTTCAGTTCAGTAAATTATACCATGTCTTAGAAGATTAATTCATTTAATAAAGTCCCCTGTGGGCTGTGGGTGGTATTAGTTAGACCTGTATCTTAGTGTGGACAAATACAATGAGCACAGAGATTCAGTGAGATGTGATGTACTATCCTGACCCAAGGTCCGTGTAAAAAGTCGCGCTATGGATTTTGCATAGGAATAAATACATAAACACAAGTATTTGCAATCCGATGCAGCGATGCAACAGCACAGTGTGCATTAATTAATATGCATTAAGCGGGGGTCACTCCAGTGCACAAGGGCTAGTACGAGTGCTCTTACGTGACCATGCGTACACATTTCTACTTTACCAATGTGTACAGTTCATATCTACCGGTGCATTGTCCATTGAGTCAAATGGGATAGGGAGAATGGGTTAAAACTGGGCACAGGTGAGAGTCTGAGTATTAAAGGCATATGTTAGATGTAACTTACTCCCACTCACCTGGCATACTATATTTTTGCACAACAGCAGAAATACATAATAACATTGTGTGAATACAAGAAAGTCGTAATTGCAATAGCTGCCGTTTGTCAAAAATTCCCTTCCAACAGACTATCATGCCAAGTCTTTGGTCAGTGGCTCTTGAAATGGTTCTTCTGGTGAGAACCATTTCAAGAGCCACTGACTCAAGGAAAGATAAATTGAGTCACCCTAATACATGGCAGCGCACAAATATATCACATGGCAGCTATTGCACTTACAACCTTCTTGCATTCTTACAAAGATATCTGCTGGCGAGTTCTGTATGACAGTCGGCTATTGTTCATTGCACTACTACTTCAGTATTGGAAGTATTATGTTTGCTGCTATTGGGAACATGCTAGAGTCAATTTGAGGTTCACCAAGGTTCTTGAGGTTCATGCTTATTTGTCATGTAAGGGACTCGGATTTTGAACTGTGAATCAGTTATTAGAGTCATTGTTTTTGAAATGCGACTCGCGCATAGCCTTCAATAGCCAGGGCACATTTTCTGAGAGCAGTTACTAGTGCTAGCTAGTTGAATTGCAAATAGGGATATTAAAACCGGATGGTATTCCAGTGGAAATGCAATGAGTAAGTCCATTAGAAGGGATTTATGTTTGCAAAATAATGCAATAATATTGTACTGTACTAGGAGCATACAGATCACAACGGCAACGTGCAGAAATTCAGAAATTTCATACACACAAACACCTAGATCCAGTGTGAGGACAATGCAGTTAGACAAAGACCTTGTTTCAGTTTATGGTCTGTACCCTACAAATGAAAGGGGTGTTGCTTAGCTGTGTACTATCCGAATATAGTTGAACTCCTGTTCCAGTGCATAGCCCTGACCATTTAGAAAGCACTTTTGCTATGATTATTTGTGCTTCGTTTCCATATTTCACACCTAGTTAATCAAGCAAGGAAGAGGTGAGGTGATGGGAGAGCTGTTTTGAGCGTGTGTGTTAAAATGACAGAGTTTGAACATGTTTTTTTGTTACAAATTTGGTAAATTTTCGAGCAAAACGTTCAAAATACAAAAACACCTGATTTTGACAAACTGGACCATTTGTCAGTGTCAAGGTAAAGATACTCACAGACACACACACACAAAGAAAAGTATTAGGGCTGAATCACTACTCATTTCTACACATGTCAATCAAATCAGAGCAAAGCATTGATATTGAGGACGATGGCAATTTTTTTCGCAGAAAAGCTCTTATCAATATTTTGACATTTTTTTATGGAGGCTCCTAACACTCTTATATGCCCGTAAGGCTTATGAATCATTGGGCATCTCGTTTTTGTATGCATAAGATTCTATTGATGCATATAATGCATACAGCCCGCCTTTTTTCCCTTCTGCCGCAAATATTGGAACTCATAATCACTAAATCAGTGACGATTCTTTTGAGCGAAGATTTCCCCTCCCTCTTTTTTTCCTTCCTCCTTTTTTTGTTCCACACCCAACACCTGTAATCAATATGCACATATTTATCTTTCCATCGGTGCCGTGCATTTTACAGATAGCGCGGTTTAGTGCCCTTGACTCTTACATGGCATCTTATCTGTTGAATTGTAAATGAAACATCGCTTGTCGTTATGAATGTTATACTTAAAAGAAGTGAGCTCCATTGGCTTAAGTGAATGCCGGGGTTTTGATTTCATACGAATATCAAGTAACCTGACGATGTTGTTCATAGTCTATTTTGATGTTACATATTGCATTATTGTGGAGGAGTTCACTGCCCGAGCCAGCTAGCCTGGGTCTATATATCAGAGGTGATTGGAGTAGAGAGAGAGAGCATCACTGCGATCTTACTTGTCATACATCATGCGCTCTATTTTCGTGGTAACTCAATATTCGCATTCAAAGAAAGTACAGAGCGAATGCTTAATTAAGATGCCACAAATTAATCTGCGAAAGCGCGCGTCTTGGATTGCATCCATTTCGTTGGATGTCTTGAAAGGGAATACCTGCGTATGCAACTGTGGATCACAGTACGTGTGAAATTAAAGTCGCTGTGAAATAAGTGCGATTATCGGCTGATAGAAAGGATGTTTGTTTCCTTGGCCTGTATGGAATTACTAAACCAACCCGGGATATCCTTCTGTCGTATTTCTCCTTCTTCTTTTAGCTCGATTCATCAACTGTGAGAACTATTTCATTAGTTAAGTTCAATGCCCCTTAGCCTGTCCCCCCTTCTCCATTTAACCCCAATTTTCCATTTTTAAAAAAAAAAAAAAAACACTGAAGCAATGCGTGCATCATCTATTTATGTTTACGCTTGAACGGCCCAGGAAATTTGCGATTAATTGACGTGGTTAGCATGGCTTGATTAATTTGGAAAAATACAGCCATTGAGTGTGCCCTTAAGAGCAGTGCTTGTGTTACGCCAACCTCTGTACTGTTTTCAAGCCCTACACTGTAATACACGCATGCGCGCCCCAACCCCCACAACACACACAACGCTATACCCACATTCTCTATCCATCTCTCGATTTCTCTTTCATTGCAAGTTAATGAATTACATTGTGTCTCCAATATATATTTAAAATGAAACAATGTACAGTGTGACTCGCAGTTCTCAGGCATTTACATTACAATGTTATAGAGAATGATATATTTGTGAAACTAAGTATATGATAGTGTTCAAATGACAATTGTGAAACACCGGCCATTCTATCAA
The DNA here is from genome assembly GCA_023653785.1 of Ophioderma brevispina. Taxonomy (NCBI): domain Eukaryota; kingdom Metazoa; phylum Echinodermata; class Ophiuroidea; order Amphilepidida; family Ophiodermatidae; genus Ophioderma; species Ophioderma brevispina. Next base: position 100,067 of record JAMKCH010078039.1, on the reverse strand, counting down.
GGATTTTGTTTCAAGGTCACTACATGAAATTCTATATGAGAGATGACTTTCTGTGTCCTGGAATTCAAAACAAATGAATAATTTAATGAATATAATCAATAGAGTACTATGAAAATTAAAATATCATCAGCAATCTTAATCACAACAACCAATAACAATTTTGATGCCTTTAAAATGAAATTGTGACTTTTATATCATATCATATTCTCTCAATTTTAAAATTCTTTAAAAAAAAAAAAAATATATTTATTTTTCAATGAACTAACACTGCTAAAAGTAGTATAGATGATGTGCCCTATAATTATGTCACATGTTGAATGTCAGGGGACACCCTCCAGTTGTCGGGCCGACTATTACAGTAGTTTTTCTATGGCAGACCACATTAAAAATCTTATCATAAATTATTTGCAGAACCTTTGATGATCTTAATCACAATATGGCACTGGTCGCATCTTGCATGCATGTGTAATAAGAAGGTTGGTCTTATTTTAATTTGAACAAAAGTAAGCAAAAAAAAAACAAAAACATGAAATTGTCCATGCAAAGAGTACAGGGGCTTTTGACAGACTCTCTCTCTCTTACACCAACAGGGGCACCACAAACATTACCAAATGTCACATCTATAGCCATAAATGATCAATATGTCTTGAAATGATGCTTTTAATAATTAAAATTGGAGATCCCCTATCTTATTTGGTCCGGCTGTACAGGTATGCCAATTTTTATCAAGCTCTTGGTCATTTTTCTGGCCTTTTTGGACGTAGAGTTGAAATTAGTTACTTTTGAAACATAATCTTTCATTGAAAGAGAACAGCAATATTCCAGGAAAAATGTGCACCATTTTTTCCTCAAACTATTATTTGTTGCATATTTAGGATGCTCATCAAAGTATTCAATCACCCCTGAAGTAAATAGACTGAAAACACTGTCTTGTGATAAATAAATTTAGTATTTTGTGTCATGCATGACAGAAAATCTGAAGCGTGCTTCTCTACAGGGCAGGCAAGCTCAAAACTAAAGTTTGGAGTTTTCTTTTATTACCTGTATGCAATAAACCATTGAAACATTCTCAGTAGGTGTAGACTACACCAAGCAAGTGCAAATTTAATGAAAACACTTGAAAAATATCCCTCAAAGAATTAGAGAACATTCTTGTTTTGCTGTTTATCTCCAGAAATCAAGTAGCATTCCTTTAATTAAACCATTGATGCGGAAATAACAGTGACATGAAATTTGTGAGCAGAAAACAAAATACCATTTTGCATCAATAATCCAAATCTCTCTTCCAAGACACCTTTTTAATAACCATAAACAGAAGACCAACTAAATAAGTTTATTGCATTTTGCTGAAGCGAGTCTAAAGTCAATAGCAGTGAGAGCAAGGTCCACAGTCATGAAACTGAAACATCTCTTGTTTTCAACACGGTTCTCTTGACGTAAAGGTTACACCAATCGATTTCGTCAAGTTACTCGGTCAGTGAACATTCCCCTGGATATAAGAAAAGCATGGGCATGTCTTAACATGTCATGTCGGTCACACCCTCTTCTTGAAACCCGGTAAAAGAAGGAAGGGGGAGGGAAGCTGGAAATGTGTCCAAAGTGAAAACAAACAATATTATACCTGGTCAGCACAGGATGAAGTTTAGCTTTTCATAAGAGCGATATATGTTTGTGTGACAGTTGGAAGTGTTTTTTGAGAAATCACATGGGTTTCAAATCGCTTTCTCCGTTACTAATCACACCTGATACGCTGTTATTTCAATTTTACTAGGCATTCTTACAAACTTGGTAATCATGATAAACCAAGCATGTAAAATTTATCATTTGCGTCGGCTATTGAATTACCAAAATTAATTTCGCTGCATTTCACTGGAGCTATCACATTTCTACGAAGTTGCAAGCTTGTTTTTTAAAAAAATAATAAAAATTGGAGATTGTGCTCTTTCCACATTGGACATTTTTGCCGTTGGAAGTAAAAACTCTCGTTACTTTATCCAAAGCAAACTTGCACAATATTTCTCTTGGGCATTTTAAGGCTCACAAGAAGATTCTCCCTTTGGTTTGTTTGTTGTGTTCTTGTTTGAATCAAAGAATAGCACCCTTTACAAAGAGCTGGCAAATGAGAAAACTGGATAGAAGTTGGAAGTATGAGTTCGTACTCAGTCAGGAGCTTATTTTTCTGGACGATAAACTCTGTTGACTTATCAAATTTATAAACTGTTAATATTTATGTTTTTCTTGTCACGTATTGAATCAGCATCGTACAGGCACACACATCCATCATGTGGAGTGTGATAATTACGGTTGGAGGGGGCCTCTGGTATGACAAAGTTATTTCAGCAGGCCGTGGGAAACCTTCCTCAGAAAATGATCAGAATTTCCCATCAAAAGACATAACTCGCCTGGAGTAATCTCCTCAATCAATGGAAACCGTATGATTAAACTGTTGCCAGATGTTTTTTTTTTTTAAAGACTAGATAGCCAGTTAAATCACGAAGTGTGTAGTATGTAAGCTTGATGACAAGTTTAGAGGGAAATTGTAACGATAATGGACTAAACTAGGCAAGACTACTTCATCAGTATCCTGAGCCATCTACTGGTAGTCTCTGCAGGGAACGGGTATTCCCGAGACCCCCGGGGCAATGGCAGGCAAGAAAAGTGTACAGAAACATGTATTGAATGCAAGCAGACCAAATCAACGACTTATATTATGACAGAATTTGATGACAGATATGACGGGGTGATAATGCCTCAAGATGTTTAAAATGTGGACTTATCACTTCTGGAGGTAGAAGATGATGATGATGCTGATGTTTGTTCTGCTTGCTACCAATGTTGATTATCTCTGAGACGTGGAAGTTTTCCCACAAGATTTGGGGGTATTTTTTCCCCTCTGCTGTAGCTGCTACATGGAAAGAGCAGCTCTAAGACAAATGAGAGCGGTTTTACAGGATTAGGTGCTATGGAAGTGTGGTTTATTTAGTATGAGGCTGTGAGATGAATGAAATATGAATACGGCAATCTTGAATGAGATACCTGATCTCCCTCTGGAATCTGTGGCATCTCTCCCTGACTGAATCACTAGAGGTACCCCGTTTATATTTGTGCGAGGAAACTACCCTTCTCAATCTTGTGGTTTGCCACACAGCCCATGACGTGGCACCAGTAGATCATTTTATGCATTGTTATTTACCTGTGCTCACTCATAGTTTCCACTGTATGTTAATAGCATGTGTACAGGTAATGGGGTCAAACCAGGTTGGGTATCCCAAATTAATGACAAAATTTTACATGTTAACAAGCTCTTGCACTCTGCGAGGTGCCAATGACTTCCTTGGCACAAGCCCAATCGTACAGATAACCGTTCCACCTGGCTACAGTATAATCAGCAATTAGGATTTGCAGAAAAATGATCAAGATTGCGTGCAGTGCAGTCCCACGATGCATCTGGCTGAGCTAATTGTTATAATAGTTGATGGTTGTGCACGCATGCATGAATGCATGTGTGCGTGTGTGACCAGAGGCTTATATACACACTTACCCAGGGACCCCATCCTTATGTGTGCGTGTGTGTTCAATCTAAGAGTTTGTTTTTTAATAGCTTTTTTTTTCATTAATTCCCATTATTTTTGTTGTGTTCTTCCATACATAGCCATGTTCAGTAATGCGTCTCTTTGCCGGTGGTAACGTGACTGGGATCAACCGCTTGATGATTTGCCAATGTACGATATCGATGGCATCACACCACCATTAATCAATTTCTCCAGGCTGAACTGTTCTTACAAATTTATTTCTCCCCTTTATCTTGTCGCCCCTTAGGGTCTCATTGGTGAGAAAGCATTTCACAGCATTTTGACAGAGATGAAAGGCTTGCCGATTCGTTTGGTGTGTCACAACTTGCCATCCTTTTTTGTGGGGTAGTGCTCTGTGAACTTCATACATGTATGTTTGATTATTGCACTTTGTAGGCCCTATATCCCCAGAACGGCTTCATGTTGCAACACACTCAGCATGTGATATTAACATTTGCTATTTCATACATGCAGCTTATCAATCGTCAGCCCCCATCTCGTACGTACATTCACACATGTGTACTATGCTATTGACAGGAAAGAAAGAGAAAAAGAAACAACCGATACCTTCCGAATACATTGAAATGGCATTTTGTGGATGCATCACACAACCCAACAGATGCACAAATTTTTTTATTGGTGTTAATGTGTATTACAGAGCGGAGGACTATGAAATAAAAATTTGCTACCTTTGTGACAGGCCTTTAAATCATATTACAGATGCGTGATAGCCAGTAGAAAGGCACAAATGAGTAACAGGCAGGCCGATACTGCGCTAGACTTGTTTTGATGATGCCAATAAGCCATGGAATTCTGCCAACCTTTTCCTTTCCTATTATCAGTATACTCAAGTTTCAATCTTAGGGGGCAATCCCATGCAGTTTTCTGATCAAGAGAGTAGGAGTTGGAGATAGATTTTCCGACTGTAAATGATATTTTTTCCCCATTTTTATTCCGAGGGGGCTTTTCGCATCGCAGAAATTTTGGAATGGTTTGGGAGGATTGGCCCACCATCAATTTATACCTCATTTTGAAAGTATATTACAAAGGTCCCAGTTGCCCATGACAGTTGAAATTGATATGATCCAGGTACCATTTACTGCTTTACTAGCTGGTCAGCTCAATACTAATTCTCAGCCGTAGAAACCTATCACATTCAATCAGGTAAATGGCGTGCGTTGTGGATTCCAGTTGAGAGAGAGCGGGAGAAAGAGAAAAGGGGGATTTCATTTTGAAAGCCAATCGATGGTGAATATAGGGTATAACAGGTCTTTTGATTTGGCAATTCTTTCCTTGTGCCACGTAAACGGAAAAGATATAACATAGTGAAGTGTTGTCGTCAATGTTATCAATCAATTGGGCAACCAGGTTGATGACCAGATCAGCATCTCTACTGTATTGTCATTTGATAACTGCTCAAAGCCTTACTAGTGCCCATATCATAATATCACTGCAGGCTAAGATTTGATTAGTGGTAGCAGTGTTGATGATGGCCCTGTTAATCACATTCTGCTACTAATACTTTGGCTACTTTGTTGTAGGGGTTTTTGTCTTGCCTCATCTATTCTATCAGAGAAAGATAAGGCCTTACGTGCTTCTTAGAAAAAACACAGGTAGCTGTGGCAGATTAAGCTGCCATTTTAAATTTCCCTTTTGAAGTTGCTTTAAGTGCTGCTTCATTATCATTTTAGCTCACAGTCATGTTTGCCAGGGTACTCATATACAGCCGTGTTTATGAATCATGAAGGCAAATCAAGTTTTGTAGGTCATGACAAAAAGAATCACTTGGGCTTTTTTATTTTTGAAATTTACCACTTAGGGACTCGTCACCTTTATTTGATTGGAAACAATGTATATTAAAACAGAGTGGTCAATTTATTTTCCCACTTTTCTGTAAAATTAGTCCCTTGCAAAAGTTCAACTGATTCCTTTAGTTTGTGTGTGTGTGTGTGTGTGCATGCGCATGCATTAGCTTGTGTGGAGAGGGTATGAATGTGTTATGTGTGGGTAAGTGTATACACACACACAAGTTAACAAGGGTATAGGAGCCTACTTGTGTGACCTTTCTTTTGATCAAATTGGACACACAAGTAGCAAAATTAAACATACAAGCCATGACGGAAGCAAAACATATGAAATGGAGTCGAAGTACACCTGAGTAAGAACACACACACACATACACATACTCACTCACTCTCACTCTTTCTTTCATTCTGAATTTGGTCAGAACCAATCCAGAGCACACAATACAGATGCTAACAAAACCAGGCAATATTTTGATTTTATTGCCCCCCCATAAAACAATGTTATCCCAGCATTACAATATTCCCAACTGTACCATTTCGTGCCGCACAATGATCTATGAATATAAACGGCATGCATGAATGAGCACTAGCATAAACCATTCTTAGTATGTCGATAATGAATAATTATTGAAGCGATACACGCTCATCTAAAACATCTATACTGATTATGAGTTGTTTTCAATTAATTTCAGTGATTGAAATGACAAGGTCAATTCTTTAATTGTTGCATACATGTGCGCTATATCCATTAGTGATTATTATATTTATTCCTTTGGTGGGAGGGCGTTGTCTTGTGGTTACATTGCCTGTAGTTTAAAGGGGCCTAGATTCAAAACCTTGTGGGATCGATGCTTTGTCATTTTAATTGGGTTTTCAGTAGATTTTCATTGGATTTAATTGGTAAAGATTTATACTATCTCCCTTATGATTCATTTGGAATTGGGCAAATGAACCATGAAAGCATTTTGTCTTTTGGAGGGGACACAAAGTTGTCAGTCTCATGTGCATGTAATTTGCAGTCAGCTTTGAAAAGACTGGGGTGTTATGGACCCTAAAGAAAATAACTTTCATGTAGAGTCGTTTTGGATTAAACTCTACAGTGGTTCAAATAATCATATAAAATAAATGAATAAATAAATGAAAATAAAGCATCCTCAGATTTGATCAGATTGAATGTGTTTGTTAAAGGTGCATTTCGTGATCCTAGCACAATCTATTTTGTTTATGATTCACTAGATTTCCTCAAGGTAATTTCCAAAATTTCAGTTGATCCTGATGTTACATCTTGATGTTATGAGCGAAATAGTTGTATGGCGCTGTCCATAGCCCACTGTGTTGTAATTTGTCTGTTTACCGACAGAAAATACAAAATTACGAATTTCTTCTAGAGTAGATTGAATTTGCACATAAAATTAGGCAGAGACACTATACTTGGCCAATGGTTCATATGATATAAAAATACCAATTTCTTTGAGGTAAAACGGGATACGAGGCTGAGGATCACAAAATGCCCCTTTAAAGTTGGTTTTTGGGTGTGGAATAATGAGCTAATTCCGTAGCATTAATGAGCAGGATGATGCCAACATACATTAGTGTGCGCCTACATGATGTGTATACCCATGATGTTCATCAGTGATTATGGTAAATTGTTGGTTGAAAATTACTCTGCTGTTAGAAGCAATTAGTTGCCCTGAGGAGCCCACTCAAGTATGATAATGTACATATCGAGGTTTTAGTGCAAGGCCCCATCTGCAATAGCTGCCACCTGTCAGTTGTGTTCTTATTAAGTGTTATTCCTGCCAAATCTAACACCTGGCAGCTATTTCAGTTGGGGCCTTTTTGCCCTTAACCGTCGGTATGCAGAACCAACATTTTCTCCTGACACCCCTGAAACAAGTTTCACTTTACCAAAAAAATATCAACAAGGTTGTTATCATACCAAATTTTTCCTTAGAAGCGAATTTTTGGCTAAAATAAGTACTTTTTTACTCAATTTAACAAATGTTTACAAACTACCTAAAACAAGATGTGCATATCATCAGAAAAACATTTTGTGTTTTTAACCCAACACACATAACATGATTTACTTGTTATAGTTGCTTGCTTCAAAAATACCCCTTTTCACTATGTACAGGAAATTTTTGGAGAGGCCTCCTAGGGATAGTAGTTGTTCACTACCACAGGCTGGTTCGCCTTTTCTAATTTTTCCTAAAATCAATTAGAAGTTGGTTACCGAACAAAGGATGAACTTCTTGCCCTTAATTGAAGGAAAAATGTAATTGAAAAATATTGGTGTTCGTCATCACTTCCATCTCTAGTTCAGGGTCAAATTTGACATGCCTCCACACTGTGGAGTGATAGCTTGTTTGTGCAGTTTTTGTCGGCCTGGCACCACTGGCACTGAATGGATGTTGCAGCAATTAAGATGTTATTGGAGGCCTCTGCTTGATCATTAGAATTCCTGGAAGGAATGAGTGCCTGAAAAGAAAGTTTGGTTTTTATAGGATGTAGTGAAGATGTGTGCTTGGACAAGAGGAAGAAATGTGGTTAAAGGGTCCGATGTTGTCTGTAGGATGGCAGGTGCTTTTTGTTGACCTTTACAAAATGGCGTGAGGTATAAGGAAGGGGTGGCGTTTGTCGTAGTTTCATGCGGGAAGGACGTGCCTGGCACAAGACATTCTCATACTAAATAAAAGATGAGCCTGTATATACCTGGATACCATCCATTATTGGTGGCGTTGAATGGCAGGTAGTCAGGTATCACCAAATTACTCCGAAATGTCTTGGACCAGTGTGGCGATGTTGCTGCAAGGTTTATTTTTTCCCTTCCATGCTGCTTGCATTATAGAACTTGTCAGCTAGTATAACAATCATGGCATGGGATGGAAAGAGTAAGAAGTGAACATCGTGGCCTATCCGCTTTCATTGTGTGCCTCACCCAACTGTACAGGTGATAGGAGCCGGTGTTCACCTCTATAGTCGGCCTGTCGGTCTCACTCAGTAGAATCCTCCTTCTGCAAATAAGCCAGGATGTAGGATAACTTTACAGGATGCTTGTCATTCAAGCAGAGAGGCGGACATCTTTTTGCCCAATAGTATACGATTTTGCAGAAGGGGCAATGCCCTGAATTGTTCGTTTCAGAAAACGTGGGCTGCAGCTAGGAACCGAGAGTGCGTACGGTGAGCTGCATTTGAAAAAAGCCAGGCTGGCGACAGTGTGACGATGCGCCGTTTAAACTTGCACACATTCAGCCAGTATTCAATAGGGGGGTTCTTAAGAGGAAATCTACGAGTAATGCAATTGTAAATTGATGGCACACAGCCATAATCAACATGAACTGAAAAACTAAATCAAAAGCGAATGGGACACGTCAGATGCCATCTTTGTGGAGGGCAATTTACATTATTATTGTCAAGGGCATAGGAGATAGCGGCCATAGGTTCTTATTAAGGATATGGTTCTCCTGTGACTAAAGACTTTTTTTTAATGTGCATGTTGCTGTGGCCGACTTGGCCGGAAGTTTGTCAATAAAGCAAGCTCATAAAATGATAGTTTTACAGATTACCTGGAGCCACTCTATACCTAGTTCAGTGTAAGGTGGAACATGACCCCATTCTTTTGCCACTTATATTCTACACATTTTGTTGGAGGAGAGGCTCCAAGTTGTGCCAAACTATGCTATAGCCACTACGGTACATTTACCCTAGGGTTGCATAATGACATTGGCCTTCCCTAGTGTTGTCTCTATGTACTTTATCAAAGGTCATGTTTCATCTTTTAAAAAACACACTATAAAATATGGAATCATGAGTCGGTCAGAAATGCAGGTAGTACTTAGGTGGTTATGCCTCTAATCATGGTGTCTTGCCATAAACAAGATTACTTTGCTCCTGAATCTTTGTATTTCCATCCCTGATATATTTTTTTTAAATTTTCCATATCAGCCTTTTCAATTCTAAACAATTTGGTCATTATAGTAAAGCAGATTCTCTCCCACTCTGTTCCATAATAACAATCCTGGGAACCCCACACACATCACAATTGATTTTTAAAGACAGGAAAACTTGCCATTACTAAAAGACAGGAAACGGCCGATTGGATTTGCGATATCAATTATTCAGGCATCGGTGGATAATTTCCTATTGTAATGATCGGTGTCTATTGTAGTGCTAGTACCATGTCCTTTACAGCAAAACTTCTGAAGCAGATATTCCCCATGTACATTTAAAAAGTTGAAACCAATCAATACATTTATGGCTATGGATATAAAAGAAGTACAATGCCTTTACATGTAAGTTAACACCAAGACTGATTTTCTGATGGTTGAATTATTTTATCTCCCAATAGGAAAATGATGAGAGTTTAAGTTCCGATATTAACTCAAATTGGTTTAAGTTTTCAATGAAGGTCAGGTTTGTTGGAGTTCATTTGGTCATATGCTACTATTTAGTTTTAGATTTGGGGTAAATTGAATAAAGCAAGACGTTATTGATGTAGCTACAAGGTTGCATTTATTCGTAATAATATTTAATAGCTTTGGGAGCCAGACATGGAGCATTAGTTGTTGCTCAAGGTCTTCCATCAACCAGGCCTCTTGTGTAATTGAATCACTGATGGTTGAGGAAAAGGAAAAACAATGATTTAGGTCGTACATGAGAGATGTGTGTGGTGTGTGTGTGTGAAGAATGTGGCATGTGCTCGAATGCTGGCACTGACAGTGAACAAACCATGAGGGATTTGACCTACCCGACTTGGAACAGGATGCGAGGGGATCCTGCCAACCAGGAAGACCCTTTAACGTTTTCAAACTCAGAGTTCATTCACAACATTGCTAATTTAGGAATTAAAGGTATATTTCATGCATTTTCTTTTTTGTTTAACGCATCCTCGGAAAAAGGCTATTATCAAAATTTCAGTGATTTTGATATTAAGAGCAAATGCTTGTATTTGATTGAGCCATAGGCCTAATGATGTGGTCATTCTGTCTTTAAAGTTACAAAAATAATGAATTTCTTCACCAGTAGATCAAATCCGCTTGTAAAATTGAGCACACATCTATACTTATGCCAACAGTTCAGATGACATGAAAATGTCTGCTCTTGTTTAGATATGCTCCTTTAAATGAGTAACTTGCTGAAGTTAAAATGCCACATGTTACAAACCCATGCCCTTTTTTTACTCGGAAAGACATTATAAAAATGTGCTCTTGTGTCTCAATATTTGTCTTGGGTTTTCTTTCTCCATGTTTATGGCAACCATTCAATCCTGCTGGGTTGGGTCATTAAGTTTTATTCTCAACTTGGTTTTTATTCAGTTAAACCTGCAAGTAGTTTACAATTCATTATAGTTTACTTTAGATCCAGCAGCTGGACTTAACTGCATTACTTTGGATCCACTTAAGGAGGACTGGCCATTAACCCCTTAGGTCCTGACTGTAGTTGCTTAGAGTGAAAATTGTTCCCATTTTATTTCAAATATTTTTAAAATTATGCTTTTCCATGACTATATTCAGAGTCAGCATTAAAAAAACCATTCAAATGAGTCCAAACAAGCCTAGTCTAAGGTCAGTTGATTTTGAGATGGCTTCCCCAATGACTTACAACCTATCTACCAGGATGGAAAGGGTTAACTTTGGGAAATATGGCAGAACTATCTATTTTTATCCTGCAAGTAGGAACCATATTTGCTCAGCAGTGTGTTGTCTACAATTTTTACAATGTAGTATTACAATTACGCAAGTTATGACGTTTCTCTAATGACGTTAAAAAAAGGAAGAACCTAGTACATTGCTTCCAGCTTTCAAAAGAAATTGAACTGGAATCATTTTTTTCTAAACAAGTCCAAGTCATTTTTTTGTTCTTAATATGTTATCATTAAAGGGGCAATTCATGATCCACAGCCTCATCCCCCCAACTTACCTAAAAAAGTTGAGATTTTTATATCATCTGAATTGTTTGCCTTAGAAGTATAGTATGTGTGCCTAATTTTATGTGCAAATTCAATCTACTCTTGAAGAAATTCGTTAAAATGCAAAATCACGAATTTCTTCTTGAGTAGATCAAATTTGCACATAAGATTAGGCTAGGCACACATACTATAGGCCTACTTGGGCCAACGGTTCAGATGATAAATCTCAATTTCTTTAAAGGTGCAACGAGAGATTTTTAGGGACCCATATCTTGTGTCATATGTAGTGATTTCATATAGATAAGACCCCCAATAGATTTCTTACCTTGTCTTTGGTTACAGAAATGCCTTGAAAGTGAAAACAACATGCGATTTTCATTCGCTTAATTTCAATATAAAAACATAGGCTGAATTTTGTATTTGCTCCTATACGAAATTCAAAATTGCACAATTTTTGTACCAAAGAAATATTTTTCAGCTTAATCCTTTCACATGGGGACATTTCTGATAGAAAGCTTTACATTAGTGCATAAATTCGATTTTTCACATTTTTTAGGGACACCTGTTATGTGAAATCTCTCGTTGCACCTTTAAGGTAAATCGGGTAATGCCCCTTTAAGCTGCTTATTTGTAAATAATAAAAGAACCTCTCCACTTCAAGCGATTCTGTAGGTAAAAATACATGCGGAAAATGTTTAATTTGGACTAACTGGATTGCATTTTAGCAGGTGGTGTGGGATTTCATTTGTAAGATTTATCATCATCACCATTGATTAATCCTGCTTGAGTATAGTAGAAGGAGCTAAAAGGATATCAGGAATCAAATTTTGAGCTTTACTGTGTTGAGTGACATGGTAGTCATGGTAATCATGAGAAATGTCTTTGTCTGTTAGTGGCTTAAAGTGTGCTGGAATTAGAGTACCACAAGATGTGCCAAGGCCGAATGTTCCGCTACTCTGACGGCAAGATAATATCTGCATTTGAAAAGCTCTTTGTATTAATTTTGTCTTTTTTCCAAAAGCCAAAAAGATTTATTTATCAAGGCCATCCCCAATGATAACAATCAAGACTAAATCAAATTGTATTACTCGCATTGAAAAAATATTGTCTAACTCTTGAGTAAACAAGCCTTTACTTGCTGTACATGCACTCCAGATCTTTGTGTGTTTGCATTGTACACAAGTCGCTCTGGCGAAGCGAGCTTTAAGTGCGGGGAATAGTTTGATCAAATTGAGTTAATGTCTGTCGGATAGAGCCTCCCGAAATTGCCCGATTGCGGAAGCTTCAAAGAGATGCGCAAGGGGTGCCAATCCACATTGCTCCTCAATGAAGCTCTGGAGACGGGGAGTAATGGTTGAGGACGTAAAAAACAGGGCATTGTGGCAAGAAACAGGAAAACCTACGCTAGATTAGAGGCTTCGAGTGCGTGTGTTGATTCGTTGAAAGCTGGGAGTATTAGATTGCTCGAGCCAGTTGCCCCTATACTATACAATGCAGACTTAGAGGCTAGCCCATAGGCCCATAGGAATCGCGGAGCCCCTGTATAAACACCATGTGCTTTCTAAGTCAAGACACCACATCCATTTTTAAGGGAAGCAGTTTCAGTTTTTATGTTGTTTCTGTGAAGCTTTTCTGTGCTCAAATTGGCACGTGTGCGTGTGTGTGTGCGTTTTTAAATAGGCGAGACCAGTGTAAAGTATAGTGGTCATATGAAATAGTGTCACAAATGACAATGTGCAGTACAAGGCATGCAATATTCATTACATCTATCCTGCTGCTCAGCTTTAACAACTTGTGCTGTGCCGGAGTCTAAACTTACTTTGTAATCTGTTCCACTTTTTTTAACAACGTCATTTCTATGATTGCACATGCTTTTCAATGTGCTAGTTCCATGAGTAATTTCTGGGTGGTTCTCTAGTGCAAAGCTTTATTATACAAATGACATACTAACACGGTGACATGTACATAACCGAATTGTAGATTTCTGATAACTTGCCATCCAGAATATGTCGGACCTCATTTTAGATACGTAAAATTTCAGAGCAAACTTCCCCACTTTAAAGTAGTACTGTAAAAGTATTAATTTTTGCGTGTGTAATTTTTTGTGCTTATGTAATTTTTAGCATAATTCACTTCATTTTAACTTCACTTTTATCAGCTGTCCTACATATGCTTACCCACAAAATAAACACTTTCATGTGTTTTAATTTCATGCTTTCTCAGAGGTGTGCAAAAAGCAATGTAACACAAATATTTCCACAAATACAATATAATTATGTCACTGCATAGCCTCTGTTCTGTTAGGTGTTGGACCTGGTGTCTACAGTATGTTCATATGGGACTAGACTTTTAAAAGGGTGCAACACAAAGAATAATAAATAAATATGTCGGCTCCCTAGGTCCGAACAGGATGTCATCTGATGATTGGAAACCAGGGATTTCCTGGTTACCTAGGAGAACCAGGCAACTTTAGATATCGCAAACCCACCCAGCTAAATTGTTTCACCACAGCTGTCGTGGAGAGATGGGGGTCTGTGTTGAATAGAGATAAGGCAACGTTGTTACTCTGCTTTGAGCTAGTCAGCTGTGCCATTTAAAAAGGTTAAACTCGACAGCTGCTAGGTGTAGAAATAGTGAACAAGGTACAAATATGCCTAGTCTTTGAAGATCTAGCTGTTGCAAGGTTTCTATTTGGAGTACTAAGTTTATTATTATCCTAGCCCGTAAAAATTAAGCAGAACCCTACCCAAGTGCTCAAAATTTACCCCTTTCTAACCACTCTGCTATTTGATGTTTAGTCATGATTACACCGTCACAAATGACATGCTAACACAGATGCATGTACTCAATCATACTGTGGATTTTGGGGCTCATAAATTGATACCCGGTACATAGAAAAATGGGATCTCTTATTCATTTTTATAGCAAATTTCAGTATCAGAATTATCAAAGAATTGTAATCAGACCCTTTTTTGACCACGCTGCACCAAGTTCGGAATGGGGGATTATAAAATGGGCTCCGTCTGTAGGCCTATATCCACGAGAAAAATGTTAACCGTGAAATTTCTAAAATATTACCGTAATACTGGAATTTCTGTGATATAAATGTTAATCCTATCTATCCGGAGCTGAAATAGGGGTGTGGTCTGGTGTAGTTTAAATTGTTACTTCTTAGTGATTGCGATATTTGGCGGGGACATAATTAACGCATCACGTAAATAACGAGTCCCCCCCCATGTGCCAATTTTTAGAGTCCAATTTTGACCTTCATTAGCTGATACTCAAAATAGAAATAGGTCAAATACACCACGTCCTCAGTAGCCTTTTTTGGCATTCATCCCTTCCTCAAGGAAGTTATGATTTCACGGCTTGCCAGGCGCTCACTGTCTTAAGTATGTACAGGGCAGCTTTATGGTAGAGTCTTCCAAGTCACCCAGCTTTTTCACTCTTGATTTAACTGCTACTGCCATCAGCTAGAAGTTTGAAGCAGCAATCAGTAAAATTGTCATTTAAGTGTGACCTTTATTGCTTGAAGCCTACATCGACTGTAATACCATTTTATTGTGAGTAGTTATGAAACTTATTAGATGAATTGCCATCTTTATAATTCGCCATCCGTCAAGCAGAAATGCGTCAAGCGGGGCTCTCATAATTTAATTTGATTAGAATTCAATTTTGTTTTGTGGTTTGGGCCCTTCAATGTTAGTGAAAATTGTATAAAGACTTGATTAAATTTGAATAATAATGAGTTAAGGCACACAAAGGTGTATAAAATAGCCCTGTCAAGTATGAACTTTCATCAGCTAACATCGATAATCTTTTCTTCTTTCTGTGAATTTGTGCAATCAAAAAAAATTACAAAAAAATTGTAATCAAATCAAGCACTTTGATGCTGGAGCATCTTGAGTCGTAAAATTCACAGTTAGGAGACGAATCTTGAGTTGCACTGCAAGAAAGAGTTATTGCTGTGATCCAGCGGCCATTACCGGACATAACATGAGGAAGTTTAATAGCATTAAATAATATTTTGCATGACTTATTTGCCTGTCATATCAATCAAGATTTTTTTTCTACCCAAGTGTATGTTGTAAGTGACTGTTCCTGGCACAGGGCCATTCACGTAACCCACGTGCACGTGCTAAAAATATTTTGCCAAACACTTGTTGTTTTGTAGAAGGCCTATATAATCTCATGGTGATCAATTTGTTTTCAGTCATTAACAAGTACTAACAAGTTTAACTTGGTTCTTGCATAAGCATTCATGTGGTTTACAGTTTAAAAACCGACATATTTCAATCTGCATTATGCACTATTCTATAAAGATTTCCGGTTGCAGATGTTTCACAATCGTTTCCTCGCAAAAATGAGAGGCGGGGGAATCCCTACTGTTGGAAATGTGTGGGTTTAGTGTGATTTTCATTATTTTATGAAGCTTGAGATAAAATGTTGATTAGATGTGTTACAAGAGCTAGCTTTGTTAGCATTAATGTTTTTATGCTGGTAGTGTCACAGTCTAGATGTGGAAGCCTCCTTACTAAATTGATTGAAAATGGATAATACTTCTGAATTTAGTATGGGAGTAGTATGTAGTATAATGACTCAAGATTGTAGAGAATTTTAAAATTGCCTTTTAAAAATGGTGGTCTTACTGTCTTTTTGTTCAACAATCAGGAGGGTCGGTGATCCGATTTATTTATCTTTAATTTTTTTGGTGTAATTTTAAGATAAATTAAACCAGTGGTGCGTTCCTATGCAAAAGTACCCAATTAATCCAATTAGAATGCCGTATCTTACCAAAATGCTGAAAGGAAAGCCCTTTAAGTCGGTCCTTTTTATTTTAATGAGTCAGTTGGGAAAAGAGCAATGCAACTTAACGTTAAAGCCTACACCAAGTTCCATTTCAAGGCATACAATGATGTAGTGTGGCATTGGGATCCTAAAAAGCAGTCATTTACACCGGCCAACAGAGGGCTCTATTCATTCTAGATTTGGAGAAAGAATTGCCAAGTAGGGACCCAATTAATTAAATGCTCACAGTGACTGTTTTGAAAACCCACCTTCCACCGTATTTTGCATTTCTCACTTAAAGGATAAATATCACAAAAGGGAGCATAATTTGCCAACTGGGAACAAAAAATAACTTCCCTCTGGAAGCGTTATCAAAATATTAGTGGAAAAAAAATAATGAAGTTACCCCTTTTAAAAGCAGCCACGAATCGATTCACTGAATTAGAATTCCATAGATGACATTGTTGGCTTTGTTGTGTGTGTTGGCACTATTGATTTGCACAAGGCTACACCGTGCCTGTGGTTTAGTAACAAGCTTTTAATGTCTTGCTTGGATCCGCTTCTGTTCCTTAGCTACCACTGGTTATCAATATAGCAATTTATGAGTGATGAAAATCATTAGTGAGCAATTGCACAGAGCAAATTTCGCTACCATTGACCCAGATGAGGCTTGATAAACTACTTTACATGATTAATAATATTTGCTTGTACCATGGTGTTGGCAGTCGCTGCATAGCCCAAAGATCAAAATATGTGGCCTCAATATTTGCTACCATGCATAGCGTTTGCTACTGTAATATGAAATGGCCATCTCTGATGTAACACTATAGCGAGATATTTTAGTAATAATAATTTTTTTTTTTTTTAAAAGTTTTGAGCAATTTTACAGTTTTGTTTGATTGCCATTTTTAATCAGTTACGGTACATATTAAATGCTACAATTAAAAAATATAGGCCCTATACGTGGGCTAAAATTAAACTTTATGAAATCGACACCAGAAAATTAAAATAAAACATGAATAAAGAACCTCGCAAAAATTTCACATAACACTGTAGTGGACAGGCGCTTGCAGGCAACCGATTTCTCAATTAAAGGGTCTTCAAGCTGCTAGGCATTTTATCCTTCATGTGTGACATGGGGGAACTTCTCTGTTTGTTGGTGTACCATTAAACTGTAAATTCTTGTATGTTTAAACTTTCAAGTTTTGCTATTCTAATTTCTTTTGCTTATTTTTACATCACAATTTTGAGTTCTCTCACATAAGAGCTGTACACAAATTCATATTTGTATTATTACGGAAGCTGTTGCAAGGCACAAAAATAAATGCAACATAAAAAAAATTGTGGTTTTATGTAACGTTAACCCCAGTCTGTGTAATAACACTTTCCACCAAACCCCCTTTCCTCCCCTTACTTCTAATGACTTTCCATTTCACGTCTGCTGTTCCGGGCTGGAAGGAAAAGCAAAAGCTAGTTGTAACATGTAAAACAGCAGATACTACAAAGCAGATGTTCGATCTCAATTCCATATTTTTTTTTCCGGCTGGCTAATAGGGCACACCTCATGCAGAGTCACGCACAAAGGGTTTCGCCAAGATTTATATCAAGTTAAACAACCTGAAAAAGAAATCCGACCCTGGGTTAACCAAAAACACTGCACAAGTTTGGTTGCGCTTGATTGCAAATCTGGTAGCGAGGTGCTCTCAAATTTGGTAGTTGCTATGAAGTTTGACACCTAAGTCATACTGCAAATTTGGTACCTAATTTTCTCGCTAATGCCAGACCTTGGCCTGTGTACTGTAAAAGTGATAATTTTTGCGGGTGTAATTTTTCGCGTTTCTGTAATTTTTAACATTTTTGCTGTTTTAAATTCGCTCTTTTCAGCTATCCTACATAGACCTACACACAAAACAAACATTTTCGCGAGTTTTTAATTTCGCGCTAGCTCAGAAGTGCGCGAAAAGCACGAAAATTAATGTAGCACGAAAATTTCCACTTTTACAGTATTGTATAGTCATGTGTGGGGTGCGGCACTGTGTATTATTAGTTTGTACAGCAGCACGTTTTACAAAATGGAAAAAAAGGGAAATAAAAAAAGGCTGGCAGGAATCAATCACTTTTAGGAACGATGTATGCATGCGTGAGAGCTGAGCTATCCATAAATCTATATATGCTGTATTGATTTTAGCCACCAAAAGTGTATCATAGGAATATTGGCCATGCTTTGAATTGAATTTTCTACACGGCTGCTAGGTAACCCCTGACTTGTGTTGAGTGGAGATGTGCGTATGTTTATGTGTAGGTGTGTAGTTGTGTATGGATCATGTATTTTATACATAAATTTGAGCTGATATTTTGCCCACATTGTGATAATTCAAATGAAACTGCACATTAATTGTAGAAAGTTCCATTGGTTTGTCATCAATGTTTGCCTGGAGTGTACAACTACTAGTCATTTGTTTAAAACTAATTAGTATCACTTGGTGGTGTCATATCGAGGGTTTAGGGCAAAAAGACCCCATCTGCAATAGCTGCCACATGTTAGATTTGGCTGGTACAACACTTAATAAGAACACAACTGGCAAATGGCAGCTATTGCAAATGGGGCCTTCTTGCACTAACCTCTGATATGTACTACAAAGGTGCACAGTTTTATGTATAACCTTGGCCTTATGCTCTTGACCGATTGCACTTCATATTTTCTGTATAACTAGAGCTGTCCTCTTTTTTTTTGTGGGGGGGGGAGGGGGAAGGGAGACAAAATCATTTCCAATTAATGCAAAAACTTCCAAAACATTTTTTTTTGTTATTGAAATTACAGGCACAATAATGTACACAGATGCTTAGAACATCAAAACAGTCATTCTAACTGAAGTTCAACTTAATTAAGAATCCAGTCTTTCAGATGGTAATCTTTCAAAGTTAAAGGACAACAGTGCAATCAAACTGTGTACTTCCTGATTCCTAATGATGCTGGAATGATTTAGAGCTAATAGTCTTCTTCTCTGTTTATTTTTCTATCTTTCAGAGCATTCAATTGAACAATAACCGTGTGCCACCTAGATTGCTGTGTGATCCAGCCGTATTTTCCTTCAGATCACTGAGCACTGTCAATCCCTTGACGCCGGTGGAAGATCCTGCTCATCTCACTGCCTATTGAAAAAAAACAAATTCCCAGGAATAAGGGTCTTCTACTAGCGACTTGACGAGCCTCTATCTTCTCAACTTCAGGCCGATAGATTCATTTTTGTAACCAGATGGGTGTTGCATCGCTTGCAGGAACTGGAACTGATCTTCCTATATTGAACATTGGGTGCCTGGTTTTTGGAAGCTTTTTTTTGTAAAAGTTTCCGAATAACTAGGCTGGCTTTTGCAGCCAGTTTTCAAAAAAGTATTCAGTATGTTGACAATTTTTGAACGATTTGAAACAATCTTTTGACCTTGTTCCATTTTGGGGAAAAAGGCCATTGAGGCTATATAGTCAATTTTTGATACTGTGCGAATATTGTTTCTAGATATTATATAAAAATTGCACGGGAAAATGTGTTTTACACTGAGCAAATAATGTTGGGATTTAAACTGATGATAAAAAACTACCTCTCATGTAATAATATTTTGTCTGTTTTAGAAGTGCTGTATGATGTCAAGACTAGCCTTTTACTGTGTGACACATTTGAATCAGATAAAAAACCTGAACAATCTTTCACGAGAATAATCTCAGGTATTGTTGTATAGACTTACTGGCTTGGGGTCATTTTTTTGTTTTTTCTTTGATTCCAATGTAACCCTCAAACCACATCACAGAGATTTTAATTGAACTACAACATAACTTGTATGAACTTATTTTATTGAAACAAAAACGATATACAAAATAAATTTATGGGTATTTTATTTCCCCATGAATATTTCCCAAACTTTGTTTTGGGAAACTTGTTTTGACACGCTGACTATTTCAGCGACACACAAATTCTGTTATCAGGTATTAGCTGCACCAGCAAAATAGCTGTCATCGTATCCTAGGATGGCTTACTGATGTAGAAACTAAAGCCTCTGCCCGTGGCTCTTTAGGGCCATCCCTCATTGCTACTTGCTCAAAAGGAAGACCCCTTATCCATTAACGCAATCCTCAGACATTCTTCTGCTCTGCTTGTGCCTAACATATGGACCAAAATGAAAACCAAGATAAAATATGTGATGAACTATTTTGAAAAGAAACCAAAAAAAAGTGTCTGCTTAATTTTTTTTATCGCTTTCTCTTGATTCTACACTCCTGTCTTGCAGAACAAAAAAACGGAGGATTATGCGTATAGTGCACAGGTAATGGTTTATAGACATTGAAGAATGCGAATCCAGCCTCTGTCATCGGCTCATCTGGGAAATAGCTGAGAGAGGAGAGCTCAAAGATGTGAAATAGTGTGTGGAGAGAATCCTCTCTGTGAACATTAGCTTGCTATTCCCACAGTGGAGACCGATGCCAGAGCGCCTGGTATATATTCACTTAGATTACACACCGGCAGCTGTATCGCATTCATCCGGACATGGACTGCTTTTAAATAAATTGCCAAGCTGCACTCCACGGACAGAATCGCACAATCCACACCTATTGCAACCGGAGTCCCTCATGGGGTCTTTTTTTATAAAACACTACCGATTTTACCTGATAACACACAAAGACAACTGTTCGCTTCTAATCCGAATTCGAATGGACTGATTTTTTTTCCTTCAATCCAGTTTTGAATCGGTGAATTGTCTCTGTTCTGTGGTTAGGAAACAATGTGGAACCTCAACGCCAGTATGTTTCAGGGAAAACTATTGAGACTTGAGTCATCTCATGTCTTAAAAAGTTTATAAGATTTTTTGTCATTTTTAAAATATGATCCACTTGAATTTTAGGTTGGTTTAATTTTTTCAAATATTTAAGTTTTAGTGAAAAAATTTTCATGTTTACTTTTAAGTAAACTTGCCCGTCTTAGAATTTTTCTATTGTAATAAACAATAACGTAATTTAATTAGTGCATTGCATTTAATGTTCACTTATCCACTGGAGACTGTTGAACTAAATGAGATACTTCGCTAAATTTGCTAAATGGGCGGTTTCCCTTTGGAACGCTGTCTCACTGTAGTCTTGAGCCCAAAGCAGTTTTTGAAATTTGTAGCAAACTATTTTTTTAGTCCTTATTTTGTATTCTTAGCTAACAAAATCCGTCACTCATTGATATTATTCACAATTCACTGACGGGATGTGTATGAGCATTGTTATTAATTAAGGATTATGAATTTGAGATAAAACTAATTGTGGCTTTGAAAACAAAAAGTCAAACTTTAATTGCTTACGTTTGCAAGTGGCATTATATGTGACACCTGATACTTTTTTTTTCGTAATTTAGAGTCTTTGTATTGGAAAAACATTGATGTGGCCTTCTTTTTTCAGGCTGTCTTTGCAAAAATTCAAAGCAAAGCAGCAAATGATTTCAATGCATAAAGGATATGTACCATATATACACATGTATAATGGACCAATAATGCATTGATGTGTTTTATCTATGAAATTGTTGAATTACAGAGCCAGTTTTTTGGGGTGAAGTGTTGTGATAACAAAAAGCCTGTTTTCTTGTTGAGCAAGACAATTATATTTTGTGCAGGTCTTGCTAACAAGGTGCATTGTGGGAATGCTGCAGGGGAATTGTGACCTTTGCAGGGCAGCCCGGTGTTAATGACATCATCCGTGAATCCTTGCACATTTGGTATGATCACAGCATTTTGCAAGGTGCCAGAAAATTGCATTACAAAAAAAAGTGCAAAAATATTGTTTTGTGGAAATGATATGAAACCAATATTTTTATATCCAAGTCAAATCTGCATTGACTTCTCAATTCTTTCATTGAATGCCATGGGGACTTGTTCCCATATAGTAACTAAATATATACTGTATTTGAATGTTACACATGATACACCCAATCTCTGTGTTTTGGAATGTTTGCCAAATGAATTTGAAGGATATCAACTGTTGGTTCCATGAAACAAAATTTTTGAGTCGACTGGTCTTCAAATCCACTTGGAAGGAAGCAGAATATTGTTATATCCTTGCTGCTTTGATTTCATTAGTCCTGCTCCAAGTCTTTGCATCTTTCAACAAAATGAATGTATAGTATGCCGAGTAATGGCGTACCTGACAAAAAAAAATTGCCATTTTCCCGCAGTGATTCAAGAAATCTTGACGGTAATTTAAGAAATTCTTTTTGTATGTTTGCGTGTGTGTAAGTTGCATTCATTTGTAATTCGAGGAAGCAAAGACTTGAGCAGGTCTATGTGACAAATAGCTGGTTCACAAACAAGCATGGTAATATTGTGAACTGGCTATGGCTTCCTGTTTCTTCTGAAACTACAGCTGTGGGCTAGCGTGCATGCACCCCTCCATCAAGAACAGTTAACCTTAATTTTGTTTGAAGAAGAAGAAAAATAAGTGCACTACAGAGAAACCAAAACTAGCTGTATTTGTATTTCTGTCGTACAAAGAAAAATAAGGAAATATTTATACTAGGTATTGGTAAGAGAGTTATATACATTTCCAATTTATAAGACAAATTGCTAGTTCTTTAAGAAATACCTAGGTATAAAAAAATCGCTAAACACATTCGTAACAAAAGTATGTTAACTGGTGAAGGCTATGTATTTTAATGTAATGACCAAGATATATAACTTGTGTTTAACAGAGGTAATATGGCGGTATAGTATGCATTAAAAGTGTACAATGCCTGAACCGATATTGAAAAAAAAAATTGTTGCCAGTTTGAAGAGATGGCAAACTGTAATAATTACAACTAGGCAATTCATAATGTGTCCAAGTTGTATCAGCAGCTCTCATACCGTAGTTTGACCGATGTAAAATTGTCAAGGTACGTGCTATCTTAATACCAAAAGGCATTCGCATAGCATATATGGCACATGTTATGCACATGTGGGTTAACAGTCCAGCATGGAAAACAAAATTTTAATACATGCAGACCGATTTTAGCATCGGTCGAACTACAACACAAATTGTTAATCCACATTCGGATATATTTTGAGAAAAACAAACAAACATGTTGTTGAGAACTAAGACCAGCGATGCACTGAACCAGTGCAACAGACGACATTGTAAGCCAGCGTATGGTATTCTTTCAAAATGTTTGAAAGACAACAATAGGGTGAAATTATTGAGGAAGAATATTTTGACAAATTGTGCCATGGTAAAGTGCAACAAAAATATTTCAAATAGTTTCAATTATAAAAAATTGCAATGCATTTCATTGCATGTGGAATATTTTTTTCATACTTATACTACTGTTTCATTGAGTAATGATGATGATAATAAGATGTATTGGTAAAATAGAAATGCATTACTTTTTTCCTTTTTTTATTTTTTTTTTTATAAACTCAACTTTGGTATTGTGAAACTAAGGTTGTTGCTAAGCTTCATAAGATAAAATATTTTTTTGTTGTTTGTGTCGGATTGGATGCTACGATATATGATGTATTTTATTATTAGAATATCGTTCATCAACACACCCCCTAATCCTGATGTGGGTAACCAGTGCCGCAGAGTTATTATTTTTTTCCTTTTTAGTTCTGAACTCAAACTCCAAAACTTCTTCTTGATCTTCCTGCTTACCTCAAAACTATTTCTTCCCATCCTTTCCCTGCCCTTTAGTCACCTTTTCTTTGTATATAGTGAGCGTTTGTACTGAAGCTAAAGACGGGGGAAATGGATGACTTTCGGAAATTCTTGAGGCAAGGTTTCCGAAACCTTTTTTCAGTTGTTGTGTGTGTGAGAGAAAACGACAATTTTTTAAGCCATACACTTCAGCTGAAAGACAAATGGAGCATTTTTTTTGGCATTATATATATTTGTGGTAAGATATTTTATATGGTAGATTTTGGTAGGATTTTTTGTTGTTTTTGTTGATGGCACTGGTTTTAGTACAAACAAATTGAAATTGTGACCACACCGGTTACCCACACATTATTTTTTCATAATGTCCATTTTCTGGATGTCACAAAATAAAATGACATATTTAACCAGCAACTGAGAAAAATGAATATATGTGTCTTGTAGATTTGATTTTGTGTGTGAGTGTGTCATTTGGTAATTTATGCAACCTTTAGGTTGCTTCTCTCTCCGGGCATTGCTTTGTGACAATACAGCACTTGTACATCAGTGCATGTATCGTGTAATTGTTGCTCTTTATAGTAGTAATGTGTTGTCTTGGACCGATGCTCGGGGAGCAAACGCATATGAAGGGGCGAGTGACACAAAGACATAGGCCCATATTCCAAAAAGATGTTTAACAATCGTTTAACTAAACAATTGTTTATCTTTGAAGTAATGAGGTGGATAAGCAAGAATAATTAAGATATTTTGTTAGTACAGAATGTTATAAATTTCTTTTGGTATATATGACAAATTTGATGCTTTTACAATAGTTAAAAATATCTATCTACCTCACTATTTCAAAGATAAACGTTAGTTTAACTAAGCAGTGGTTAAACACCTTTTTGAAATATGAGCCATAACTTTTGAAAATCTTCAACGTAAAATCATCACATGGGCTCAA
Organism: Ophioderma brevispina; assembly: GCA_023653785.1. Classification (NCBI taxonomy): domain Eukaryota; kingdom Metazoa; phylum Echinodermata; class Ophiuroidea; order Amphilepidida; family Ophiodermatidae; genus Ophioderma; species Ophioderma brevispina. The sequence continues at coordinate 75,400 of JAMKCH010078039.1, read as the reverse complement.
GTCAGTTAGTCCTCCATGTAAATGTAATATTGCACAGAACTAGTCTTGTGTCAAGACTTCAATGAGGGATCATAGAGTTTGATTCAGTAAGGCAATTCCTCATTGAAGTCTTTGACACTAGACTAGGTCAATGCAATATTACAGAGGAATGACCCCAAAGTCTATGTTTTACTTGCAATTGACTCCATTGGGGTGTGATGTGGAGAGACATTTTTGTTTTACTGGAGAGCCAACATTTTTCATGAAAATCTAGGTATCAAATTTTAATTTTTGTGTCATTGCTCCCTCAATAAGAAATATCCACTGAAGGGGATTTTCAGTAGAAAACATACTTACGACACAAAATAAAATGTATTCCTTTCAGTTTCATGAATTTCAAAAGCAATTCAAATATTCAGATTTTTTTATGGAAAATAAAAGTTTAGCACTAAATCAACACAATGACATTAGTTTTAATCCACCTTGCACCTGGTATGCTTTTAGAGAATATTTTGACAAATATTTTGAAAGCATACTGCCTTGGAACTTGCATACCAGTACTATTGTTTATATGGATCCAGAGGGTGTATTGAGTCAATCCCACAATGCACCAGTGTTGGGAAATTTCAACTCAATAGGGTCATGTGATCTCACAAAAATCCTATACTCGCCACATAAAATCACCGACTTTTATGCTCATTTTAACCCACAAAGTGTTAGTACTTAAGATTTTTTAGCATGATTCTGAAATGTCCTGTGGTTCTTTAACATTTGGAACACTTTTTATCCCTAAGTACTGACATGTGTTTAGCACAGTACATTATAGGCACATTGCAATGCATTATGGGATTGGTTCAAAACACCCTCTGATATGGATCTAAAAGCTATGTGCTTTTTTTGCCAGGTGGAGAGTGAATTGGGTATCAAAGACTGCATGTTTTCTAGTCATACACAAGAAAATTTAGCTTGTTTCACTGATATCAGATATCTGAATTTGACTGATATCAGATATCATTTATGGTATTATCATTAAATGGTATCTGATGCCAATATGCCAAGTTCAGTTATCTGTTATCAATACAAGTAAAACATGCTAATTTTCTTGTGTAATTCTAGAAAATGTGCGATGTCTTAATATCTAAATTTGCAGGGATTCATTGCTGTTACATAGTGGTTCATTAGAAATGAGTAAAAAACAACGATGGGTCTCTGTATTTTTATCTCGCAAAGGTAGCTAAATGTCATACAAATATGTAGACACATCGGGTGCCTATTGACATTTCTGATGAATCACTGGTCAATATGCATAGTTGAATGACAAGATTGACATTTTTTCTGCAATAGAACACTAAAAAGTAAAGACAGCCTTTCCACTTTCACCTTAATATCTACAAAATTACAATCCATTTCCAAATTAAGTACATCCCAGCAGGCAATCGACATTGGAATGTCGAAAAGATGAGAGTTTTTGTAAACTTATGTCAAAAATGCAAATTGATTCAATCAACACTGTTATTTAGGATGTTCATTCAATTTGCATTTTCGATGAGTTTCTAAAAACTTGACCAGTTTCAAGGTGCCAAAATTATTTTGACATCCCTCTAAACGACTCTGCCCACTGGGATGTTTTACCTCAGCAAATTTTTTTTTTAAATGCATCGCACCATCACATGAAACGAACGGTGGATCAATGGTGCATGGGTTTCGATTGCACATCAAGAACTAATGTGCAGTGTGTGTATATATGCACCTCAACATGCACAATACACTTTTGTTTGTGAAACTGTGTTCCTATAAGATTCAATCAAAGATGATATGATATAGCCGATGGTAAATGTGTTGTTTTGCAAAATGGGAGTTCAACATTCTCTGAAATATCAGAAATGACATTCCCAAAATGCTTTGCAAAACATTTGAGTAGGACAAAGCAGAATATTGATGCACACTATCTGACCCACCAATGCATTGAGAGTGATTTCATTACTATGCAGGTTCTCAATTATATTAGCTGAAGGGCCAGAGGAGAGCCGAAAGTGTTTGAAAAACCATACTTGAGGGCAAAATACACCAGAATTCTTAGGCTTCCCTTTATATTTTAGAGCAAGTGGAGGGCCAAAAATCAATGGTTGGCGGGCGGATTTGGCCCTCGGGCCGCCTATTGAGAACCGCTGACCTATTGGTGCATTGGGCAAATTCTACCTATTCTGCAAACAATATACCCTTTGTTACTAGTCACCCTTTGCACACTTTCAACTTATTTGCAGATACAGTTCAATGGGCATTGGAATAACTGAGGTGTTACCATAAGGGATGCATCATCTCTGTAAGGTCAATGATGGTTGTAGAGAGCATCAAACGGTAAATTGAGCCAATTCGAAGCTTAAACACAGGGGTGATGAACACCCAAGAGGGTTTATATAGATAGAGGGCAAAACGTGTACGTAATCGTTAGAAATTCACCGTCTGCATGTTTTGCCGACCACAAAAGAAAAATAGATACCAACAAATAAAAGCACTGGCTTGGCCTCCGCTTATTCAAATACTGGGGGTGCCGCTTTGCCTATAGGCCTACACTTAAATCGGTTTAGTGATACAAGTAATGTATGTGTTAGGGTGGCCAGGTTGTTTATGTTTGTAATAATAGTGTACTGGATCATTGTGCTCATTGTGCTCAGATACTCTTTTTTTCTCATACTGCAACAATGCGCGCTTAGGTGAAAGATGTATTCATTGAGGGTGTTTATTTAAATCACGGCAAACTGATGTGTCATTTTCAATCAATGTGTGTCTATGGGTAGGACAAAATTTAACACCCAATAAGACCCAACCATCCAACACTGATATTTTGGAGGATTGTTTGTATCGAATTGACATTATGTGTGTATACAAGCACCCAACCTGATATTATTCCGTTGCCAAATTCAAAATGTCCGCCCAGCACGGACGACTGGTTTGAATGCGTTTCACCCCCTTGGTGAAACCATACAAAGAGCGAATACAACAAACCACCCACTGCAGATAAATTGTCAATTGTATCATAGCATTCTGCACTAAAACCACAGGGCACAGCCAGATTCTTGTAGAGCCCACCCCGAAGTACCTATGGAGTTGTCATGGAGTATACACTAGTACCTGCAAGGTACCATTTCACCAGCAGTAACAGCACATTTTAGCAAGAGCGCCCCCAATTTTCAAAATTTGATATTTTTGCATATTATGTTGGGAATTGTCTAGGAACCTCAACTGCGAACGAGAATGATCAAAAATGGTATTTATTCATTAAAATAAGCGATTTTTTAATTAAGTGAAATAGGGCCACCTCAAGAAAAAATGACCTCTAACTTGGGAATTGCTGAAAAAAAAACCCTTAAAAACAAACTAATGGATGAGCTGACACGTACATGGCGCTATTCCCCAGCTATTTCATATGGAAGGCAAGCAGTTGTTGAATTATATCGGAGGTATCCAATATTAATTATTCCAATTACAAATTTGTTCGTTCGCGGACACATAGAACATTTTCGAGCTTAAGCCATTCCACAGGAAGTTTACTAGCCAGTTAGCAAGGCAAACCGTTAAAAATCTCAAAATTTTGAAACGTGGGGGGCGCTCTTCAAAAAATGTGCTATATGCTTTAACCAACAACTTAAGAGCCAGTCACAGGATACTGTCAAGAAACTGTGCAATTAGCTTCAATCTGAATTTGATTATTTTGTCATTCCATCTGTTATCATCTCTTTAACACCCCCACCCCCGACTTACATGGATTAGTATCAATTTTGATATCAGCATAAAAGGTAATTTCTCAATGTCACCTTTATTTCCGCTTCAGATCCATTCTTTCCCCAAGATAAGACAAAAAACATACCATTTTAAAATGTCACATTTTAATGGTTATCCGTCTATATTAGACAGTAGTGAATAGGGCATTGAGAATTGTACTTCATTCTACCATCAAACTTTCAAGTTTGTTTCCATCAATACCAAGTGTGCCAGGCTCTCTTTATCACATAGAGAACATGCCTCTCTGTGAGCGATTTCAAATTGAAATGTCGATACCCTATTGTCTGTTCAAGTCCTTTAAATTTAAAAAAGCAGTACAAAGCACTCAAAAAGCAAGAAAATGGATCCAACTTGAACTTGCCTGAACCAATAAACAACTTATGGAGAGGAGACACGTACATGGCATATTTCCCAGATACTTCATATTGGATGGCTGTTTCCAGCAACTATGAATTTTCTACTCACAAAAATTCCATTGTTGCAACCCAGACATTTTCCTGCTTTACCTCACAGGTATAGTTCATAGCCAGTTACCAATGAAACCGTGTAAAAATCTCAAAATTTTTGAAAAATTGGGGGCGCTCTTTAAAAAAATGTGCCCGGGACTTGCTTAGTTATTTGGCAATGTGTTAGGTATTAACAATGTGTTGCAAGCCTCTACAATGCGTTGTGAGAATCGCAAAGTAGCATGTTTTAAGAAGGGATTTTAAGTTCGAGGTGGGAGGTTCGATGAGGAGGGGATGGCCAAAGAAGACATGAAAGAAGCAAGTGGAGGAGGAAGAGTACAGGCTGGGTGGGGTTGAGGATGGAGGATGCATTGAATCGGGCAAAGTGGGGGGGGGGAGGGTGTTTGCTGCGAATGTGAGGTTAAATTTTTTGGGCCCTCCACAATTCAAGGGAAAAAACGGTTTTAAAACTTGGATTTTTGCAAAATCAGGAGTTTTTTAGGGGGGAAAATGAAAGAACATCCAATTCTATTTTTTGTCAGGTAGACTGGACAATAATAACACCACAGCAGGCCTCTCATGGAGAATGGACATTTATGAGGCAATCAATCAAAATGAGTCTTTGTCCAGGCTAGCAAAATCACAATTCCCTTGAAATTTCAGTGTATTCCCAATTTTATAGTCAAGTCCCAAATTGAGGTTTTATTTATTGTAAAATATATCTGCATCTACAAAGGGCCCTGCTCAAATTGCACCTTTTAACAATGTGGGCAATGAAGTATCAAACTCCTATGGCACAGTTCAATAGCTTTCCATTCACCATGTATTAGAAACACCACACCCCCTGGTTTTGGTGTATGATATATTGTCGATACTAGATTACACAAGGTAACTCCATGTCCAATGCATGGACAAGATACAAACCACTGAACTGTGCCCTTGGTGCATGAGAATATGTAACTCATAGTGAATACAATATGGTGTTCCATGATAAGCAATAGCCTTCAGATTCACAGTCATTTTCACCTAAACTGCCTACTAATCTATCCCAGAACAATACTTCCTAATCCGGTTTCTGAGCATGACTACGCATCAAACGGAATGCATGCATCAGTGCAGTGTATTTTGTCACTGACTTGCTTGTAGTGTTATCTGGCTGCTATTCTCAAATAAAGTCTACCTTCGACTTGGGGTTAAAACCCAGGTTTAGTCCTTAATAAGTACTTTTTTTTCTTTCAAATTCTATGAAAGTGTGAAGTAACATTGTGAGGAAATCCAGGGAATAGACATTCATAACTCATCCTAAAGTGTGTGTTATTGCAATTTGGTGTCGGTAGGGAGTACCAATTGGTCTAATAGCCAGTGGTTAATATCCATCTGGTCTAATAATTATTTGGTTCTTAATATCCATTTGGTCTCGTATCCATTTGTTCTAATATACATTTGGTCTAATGTCACCTGCAGTTTAATATCTGTATTTGGTCTAATACCCATTGGACCAGATGGACATTAGCCAATGGAGATTAGACCACACAGGTATTTAGACCAAATGGGTATTAGAACAAAGGGATTAGACCAGATGGGGAAAGAGTTCCATATGTACCTTAAACTTGTACGGGAAACAAAATTATTTTGAATTTATGGCCCCTACACTAACAAAGACCCTAACACTAAGCCAAAAATGACAAAGAATTTGTTACATGTAGAACTTCCAAGGGGGGTACATATGGAACTCTTGACCCCAGATGGATTATTAGACCAGATGGATATTAGAACTAATTGGGTATATTAGACCAATTTGAGTACGTAGACCAAATGGTATAGACAAATGAAATATTACACCAGATGGATGTTAGGCCAATTGGCATTAGACTAAATCGGTATAGACATCGGATATAGACAATATGAGTTTAGGACCAGATTAATATTAGACTACATGGTATTTAGACAAAATGGTTATTAGACTAAATGGTATTAGGCCAATTGGAATTAGCCAAATGACCATTAGACAAAGTGGAATTTGACAAAGGGGAGTAAGTTACCCTAAAGGAAAATCTTATGTATGACAGCACCCTTTCCTAGTATATTGAAAGAATAAAGGTCCATCCATGAAGGACTTACTCTCCTTTAAACTTGAGGATAGACTCCTTTTTGAGAACCCAGCCTCAGAGATTGTCTACAATAGACCGTATTCCAATAGCCAGACATGTTGGTGGACAAGATAGAGCTTCCAGTACACAATACATTCAACTGTCAATGATACCTGTGCAATCGCTAAACATGGATCGATTGACAGATTAAGGTATTGTAGTCCTGGAAAGTATGCATCTTGTCCACCAACATGTCTGGTGGACGACGTCCTATTGAATACGGCGATAGCAACTGCCTTGGCTGTATCTAACAGTTCACACCACGTCATACGCTTCAGGTCTATTATTGTGGTAACGGAATAAAAGTGCAAAATACGACAAGCAGTTTATTCCGTAATGGGATCAATGAACAAGCTATGGGATTTAGGGCCATGGCGGCAAGGGAGGGTGGACACCAAAGATAGTCTAAAGATCTAATCCATTTCAAGGGTATGTAAGCAGATTGATTATTTTTGCAATAACTAGCTAAAAACCGAAGAGCAAGTCCTATGATGTTCAAGGAGATATCCGACTTCAATGGCAGAACAAGCGCATCACGCATTCCCTCTACATTTGTCATACACAAGTTTATGGAGTTTTTCTTAGTCTTTAGAAAACTATAAAAAGCATGTCATGGTTTTAATTGATTTTAATGTATTATTTTCCAAAAGATTACTGACCTTGACTTCTGTTTAAAGCTATGGAAAGATTCAAAGGCAGCCATAAGTTTAACATTCAAGGGCAAATATTGGCACAGTTTTTGAAGAGCGCCCCCAAGTTTCAGAATTTGATATTTTTGCACAGTTACGTCGGTAATTGTCTATGAAAACATACCTGCGAACGAGAATGATAAGAAATGGTGTTTTCACCAAAATAAGCGATTTTGTAATTAGAATTGGCGATCCAATGGATCTTGACGGCAGGAGTGGAAGGAAATGCTTATGGCTTGCTGTTATGTTTCCGTCATATTGAAATAGTGACACCGCGAGAAAATAAAACCTAACACTTAACTGCCCGAAAACTATTGAAACAACTAATGGATAAGCTGTTAGACACGTACATGGCGCATATTTCCCGGGTATTACATTGGAAGGCCGTTTCCACAGCCGTTGTGAATTATTATCGGGATCCCCAGATAATAATTATCTAGTACAAAATTCCTTTCGTTTGTGACACATAGGCATTTTCGATCTTAACCATTCACCGGTATAGTTACTAGCCAGTTTACCAATTGCAACCGTTGTAAAAAAAAATCTCCAAAGTTTTGAAAAATTGGGGCGATCTTCAAAAACTTGTGCTAATTGCTGTGTAAAGATGGACTGGCAATTTTCAGAAAATATTAAATTCGTCAATTTGATATGTCTAGGCCATTGAGAATAAGAGATATAAAATAACATACATACCCAAAAAGTAGAGAGGGACAGTAATAAGAGGCATCTTGCCGTTAATTTAATCAACAAATGTTCTTTTACATGAATATCATAGCCTCTTTACTCATTGATATTAAAACCAAACATTGAAATTAAAACCACAAAGGTCACAGACGGTCAAATAAGGTGAAAAACCATGAGAAACAACTCTGTGTGGTTTCTTGTGTTACACGCTCGTTTCGCGTCGTAGGCTGAATTAAGTCGTTCGCAACATTAATTATAAATCGTTCTATTTACCCATAAGCATGCCGATTGGGCTTAATACATTTCAGGTGAGGGCTCATGTATATAAAAGTTTTCATAACCATCAAAATATTCAATTTAGAAAATTAGAGGGCCGCACTATTGTCAAATGTGCCAGGTCTTCTTAAAATCAAATTAAACAAAAAGTTGCGGGGACAAGGGAAGTAGGTGGATATGGATGAGATAGAGGGAACAAAGAGGCGGGAAGCAAATCGTGATGAGACAAAAGCGCTTCTATCAACCCCGCCTTATCTGTATTTACATTTAGCACTAAGTGACTCGTCTATTCTAGTCCATAGTCAAAACTCAAGTCTTTTGTGTGTTGTGGCTTTAGAACAGTGCGTTAAACGGAGGGTTATATTAGAAAAATGGCAAGATCTTAGACGATGCTGTCGAGCCAGAGCACGATAGCCTTTGATATCTATAAACACCACAAGCTCTTTGCTATTATAGAATTTCATTTTTCTTTGAATATCTATATAACTTAGAAGATATTTTGTACAAAGATTTGCACTATGCTTACAGACGTAATCCGGTTGATCCCTGCGAAAAGTGTACAAATATTTGAAATATTGCTAGGGTAGCTTAAAAGTGACGGAAAAGTCTGTAGAATTGTCATAGGTTTTTTTTAATGAAGAAAGAAGACAAAAAAGGAAAAAAGGGCATTTGCTTGTATAAAAGTGGGAATTTCCATTGCATGTTGCAGTACATCTGTATAAAAAGATCTTAACATTATATGCAAGCTGCTGTATGAATCCTTATAAGGTTACTTTCCGTCGGAATAAATTGCAGGGAATATAAGGATACTTATACTTGTTACAAGAATTACATAATCTGAACTAAAAGTTGTCTCCACACTTGTTTTGTTCAATGCAAATATCACTAATTGAGCATCATTAACTGCGAAGGATATCTGAGATGCAAAATGTGAGCCCACATGAGAAAGAAACAGGGAAGGGATGCACGCCACGGGCAATGGAGGCCTGGGGGAGTAAAAATCCCATGTTGTCCTAGGCTGGATCTGAAAGGGCAGGATTATAACTTTAGACCTGGGTTTAAGTTTTAACAGGGTTAGTCCTACAGAGGGACCATTTTCCTTCAAACATACTCTAAAAAAAAATGGCCTTTTGAAAGGGTGAAACAATTCCTCATGGATGGGCCGGAAAGGCCCTTCCATGAGAGGAATTGTTTCACCCGTTACATTTAACTTTCACATTATTTGAAAGGAAAAAAGGTCCAATCATGAGGACTAAACCCTGGTTTGAACCCGGGTCTAAAGTTAAATTAGGAATACCCACAGCAATAGGTTCCTGGACCAACAAGTGCTTATAAATGGGACAATACACTATGCATGTGATAGCCAATTACATTCATTTGGCCCAAATTTGGGCCAAAGTTGGGCTTGCAATCTCAAAAAAAATATCAGGCAGGAATACGCAAAGTTATTCCATTTTGTTGGCAATATTCAAGCCAGAGATAGATGTTGCAACTGCACCCTGGTATTTTGAGCCCAGGGAAAAGGCAACGGCTAAGTGATTACATCAAGGGCTAGACGTCAAACGATTATTCCTCAACATGTTTATGAAAGTTTCCCACAAAGTTGTTTTTGTACAGTGATTATTTTGTCCTAGGCAAATTAGTTTCATAGTAAAAGATAATGAATGTTTATGAGTGCTAGCGAAGATTTTCATCAGTTGAAAAAAAGGCTAGGCCAGCCAAGACCCAGGCCAGGACTAGGCCTAGCCCAGGCTTGGCCTGAAATGTTGACTTACATATACCCATACCCTTTCCTATCAAATGCTACATTACTGCATTAAACATCGTCCAAACAAACCTGCAGCAAAGATATCTCTGCTGAAAGAAACTGAAACAAGATCATGCCCCATTGTTCACTCACACAAAGACCATATGAATGCACAATTTTCAAGACCCACTGCAGCACTGCAACACTGATCATAATATAGCATCATAGCCACAACAAAATTCCGTATAAGTGTCTGGATTAGATGGTGATATCATATAAATGATTTATATAATATATCGTTTATACGACATGTGGCCAATAATCTTCCAATCAAATTACAAGGATCTATTTAGGTGTTATATAACACTCATTAAAGAGACATGAGGACATTTCCAGAAAGAAGTGCCCCCCCCCCCATTTTTTTTTATCCTGGGTTTGCTTATTTGGAATGCTTACCCAAATGTATTAGATCACACCTGAAGTGAATAAGCCAAATACGCCGTCTTTGTGTAATAAGATGATGATTTCGTATTTTCTATCGTGCAGGACAGAAAATCAAAGCATGGTTTTCTATAGGGGCGATAACTTGTTTGTCCGATAAACCTTCGAAACGTCCTCGGTAGGAGGTCTACAACCGATCCAGTGCAATTTTAGAGAAATTTGTATCCTCAAAAAAATCCCCTGTCACTTTAACAAATGACCTGTAGCCATTTGGGAAGCCATCTCCAAACCACTGATTTGTGTTCTAACCGATATTACAATCACAAGGGTGAAAAGGGTTATACAAGCGGTGGATCCAACAAAAACATTAGAAATATTGAAATTTGCAGCGTAGCGTAAAAGTGAAGGGGGAATAAGTTGGAGTTCTTCATAGGTATTTGGTCAAATGAAAATTGACAAAAACGAAAGCCATTTGTGCTGATGAAAAAGTGAATCCCTATTCAATGCTTTTTACCATAAGTGTGCATACGAAAAGACAGCCACAACTTGACTAACATAGTGTTTTCTTATGGTTCTATACTGCAGGAGGATAGGATACTTATATGTGTTATCAAATGCAAAAAAAATTCCAAATTTCAAGTTGGTTTGGAAAAATACACCACCCCCTCCCCCATTGCAATGTAAAATACACAATCCCCTAATGACACGTGAAAATTATGCACCCCCATACATGTAAAATTCATATCATTTATATAATATAACATTTAACCTACTGTTTTAAAATGGTATTCACACAAGATGTTATAGGCAAAGAAGTCCAATTTGATATGAGGTTGGATTCATTATATTCAATTATCTTTCAAATGGAATCTCGTCCAGCGAGCCGAGCAAGTCCTCGCGAGTGCCATTCTCTTTCCTTAGCGTTCGGGCCAGACTCTACGTATTATGTTTGCTGAAGGGGGTTCGCCACTCCTTCCGCACAGGATATGGTTACTTTCCAGCATTGAATAATGCTGGTACCCATTTATAAACCTGGGTGGAGAGGAGTAATAAGGTAAAGTGCCTTGACTCAAAGGGCACAACACGTTGGCCGCAGTGGGACTCGAAACCCACGACCTTTGGATTGCCCAGGACGAGCGCTCAGTCCACTGGACCACACGTGCCCTAGCACGTGCCAGCTTTCAAATGACAATAAAGATGTAAGTATCGTAATATCAAGAAAATCAATATGTTTCCCATTACAAAAATAGTATTTGGCAGTTTTGTTCAGGCTATAAGCTTTTATGAAATTGCAAAATTCTGTAGGCCTAATGTTTCAAAGAATATAATGCATATGCGATATATAGAGAGAGCTGAAAGTACCTGCAAAATCTCACATTTTTGTTCAGGCTGGCTGTTCTTTAAGGTTAACACTATATACACATACACGTCTAGCCCTCTTATTCATAGATTATCCATGTAATTCTTTGTTAAAGTTCGTTGCCCCGACCCTTTTTCTATTTTTGATAATGGGTAAGTAGCTGACCACCTTATCAATTGCTTTTGTTTTTTGATAAAGTGGTCAGTAGCTGACACATATCAAAAAATAAAGGTCTTTGGAAGCATCGAACTTTGAAAACGAAAGAAATACAACAGTCAGTCTAGAAAAATATAGGAATCGGTGGAGAAATGCCGTCTGCCATTGCTTAGGGGTAGGGGATTATTTAAATTATAATCGCATATGTAAACCTGCATGATCATCATTACAAAACAGATAGAATGAGACAAACTTAAGTATCAGGCTGAATGCCACAGCGATACTGTTTATACCACGAATCCGATTTTACACATTCAACACCTCACTGGCCAGCAATAGCTGGGGTGCATCCTTCTTGAAATCGGCCAAATGTGCAGATTAAGTGTAGCTCTGATTATACTTAATCAAGAGTGGTACAGACGTACAAAGATTTGGGTCGGTTTTGGTTGGAGGCCCCCCAGTAATGGCAGATCAATTCTGACCATCATTTGGCTGGTCGGGATGTTATATGTGTAACAAGCAGGACTGTATTAAAAAATAAATTGTAGTGTCGTATAGAATGGTATGTTTACGGGTCAAAGTCAATTCCAGAGACACGATTACTGTCAATATTCTGGAATAAAAGTTAGATATTAATGTTAGGGACACCAACCATGGAGTGAAATCTGCATATGCTAAATATATAAATTGCAATTATAATACTAAGTTAACGAGAAAAACACAAAATTTGTCAAGCTGAATGCCACAGTATACTTAAGTGATATGTGCATGTGTCGGGCAAGCCGGCTGTATTCAAAATATAAAAATCTGTAGTGTCAAGATGAATGTTTATGGTCAAAGGTGATTCCACCAATAATGAGCGCGGATTTTGCAAAATATATGCTAAATATATCAATTTCATTACAAAAGAGGAAGATGTTATATAAGACACAGTTCAAGCTTCCAACCTTACTTGGCTTTCACGTCTCCACAAAACGATCATGGTGTCTTGACTTGCTATAATTAAGTATTCATCATCAAAATCGTCTTCCAAATCAAGACGACAAGAACAAAACTGGTCACAACAAAACCACTGACTGTTACACTCTATTACTATTAGGAACTGTTATGCGCAGGGTGATGATATAATAATCAATGAGCTAGATGGCGTTCGTGAAATTAACCAGCTTGAGCGCTTGACTTGGTTAACATCGGTCGAGAGGCCGTAGGCCGCGAGAACGATGTTACCCAAGTCAAGCGCGAAGCTGGTTATTTTTTTACGAACGCAATCATTCATAGCACATTGATTTTATAGCATACACTTAGAGTATAATATAAAAAAACATTTACAACAATATTTTGGTTAAAACATGCTAAAATTGGATTGATAACGAAAAATTTGTCGGAATTTAAATTTAACATATTAAAAACATTTGTCCTTGCACAGTTATTGAAGAGCGTTACCCAAATTCCAAATGGTTTATTGATTGCTCTGGCCATTAAACTTCGAGGACTTAAAGCATTAAGTATTAAGCTATCACATTGCCAGATCGGTTAGTTGATTAGTGCTTTGCAAAATACGAAGCAAATAGATTCATGTATTTAGTTATCTTGGAGTTAAAATTGAATGAAATAAATCAACCAAGCCTATCGGAATAAAGACTATTACCCTATTCATCCTGAACATATTGATGCTTTGTGCCGAAATTCCAAGCCATTTGAGTGCAATTGCCATAGGGTTGAAGATGAAGAAAACAAAATAAACCAATTTGATCTGGACCGTCACTGTTATAGTAATTCTAAATTATGTATGTATATTTCTGTGTATTGTGTGAGGTGACATTTGTGGAAGCAGCATTTGATTCAAATTGAAACGACGGCGTCGGATGGGAAGCTTATGCAAGCTTGATACCAAGAGGTGAGCCGACTTAGTACTGTTTTTTTTGGGGGGGGGTGGAGGGGGGTACCCTCTATATTAACCCAGGGTTGGGCAATCTTAATGTGCAATGGAGTAGGTTTTGTTATTTGTTTTATTTAATTTGGTCTTTTTGCATTACCCTAAAGGAATGGCAGTTCTGCATTACACATTTTAAAATGCAGTATGATGAAAATCAAAGATCTGAATTATATCATATATTTGCTGTTGTAAAAATAATAAAATTGTGGTCATGTCCATTATGAGAAATGTGGATGTAAAAGTACAATTTTTAAGTTTATGTACCAGGGTTTAGATACCGCTCAATGTTTCTACAACATAGGTGCATAGTTGACACCATAGAATGTGTATCTTAAGTTTGCCATCAGATATACACAGATCGAGCCGCTGTATATTATTGTCAGGACATTGTATTTCTAAAACCATTACCGTGACCCGCGAGTTTAGTTGTGATCCCGACTTCCGAGTGTGCATGTCATTAAAAATAACAAGCTCTAGATGCTGTTATTAAAAATAACGACCCGGTAGCCTTCTCGAAACCCCATTCTAGTAGATAAACGAACAGGAAAACAATGATAACAACAAAAAGGACGCTAGCACGAGAACGTGTTTTGCAAAATACGAGCTCATTCAAAACAAGTCGTGAGTGCGTAACATTATAAAGCTCTTCCAGCTTAATGATTTGCTTATTTCCAATTGAGTTTTGAACCTTGAAATCCGATTATCCTTTCTCAAAAGCTCGCTCATTATTTGTTTACCCCTATGTGAATGATAGTTCAATAAAGACTAGACTTTTACAACGACCATGTAAGCAAACGTGGGCATTAAGTGTTTTATTTGTAAAAATGAACTTAATTAATAGCTAAGTATTCATGAAAATGTATGGAAAACGCATAATTTGAAAACATTATTCTTAAGGTTTAGCTGTCGTTTTCGCTCGAAGTGTATGTCATTAAAGAATACGAAGTAGGACATTATCAGAAATAATGTGTCTTGTTAGTCGTGGCGCCCGTTAGTCGTTGCAAGTCCTCGCACCATGCGGGGGCTCAGGACTTGCAAGCGGGCACTAACGGGCTTTAACCACCGCCTGAACAAGAACATTATTTCTGTAATGTTCCTGCCTTCTGATCCTTTAACAATACTTAAGGGGGTTTTTTAAGAGCATGCACTTTATAGATGTAGTGAACAAGATTACTTTAGTTAATCATTTGAAGCTTCAGCTTTAATCCAAATGTTGTTCCTCTTTTTTTATATACCATTAAAAAGGTTCATTAACAACAAATTAATATTATAAAAATGTTGCCATTTGATTTTGACAAAAGTGAATAACATGTTTGGATGGATGCCAGTGTTAAATATTAATAAAAATAAAAAGGAACAAAAACCATTCAACTGACATAACACATTAAGATAAGATATTTTGTGTGTGTGTGTTGCATGAGTTTTCTTACTTCACTGCATTTCTGATATTTTTAGTTGCCCAAGGTTAGAATTAATGTGAATTAACAAAAAATTATGACTGTTATAAAAATGAAAAATTCCATCGCAAGGCAGGGAATGTCAACCCACCCACCCCTTCGTTTCCAACCTAGTACATTATCATAGCCCTTACAGAAATCATTTACAACATGCATTTATTAACGGTTAACATTTTGGCACAGGAACCGCACACACAGACATACGACCAGAGTAATCGCGCCATCATTAGCGTGATATTCACCATTCATGAGGGTTCCGAGACCAACCAGAGTTTCGACTTTTATTTACCCTCTTCCTTATCATTCACTCCTCCCGGGAGGGGCATAAGGCTTACACTGTTGCATTATAACCGGGTTTGTGGTGATCTGTGAAAGACATCGAAATGGCCTTTTTCACTATGAACACTTATAATTTATCATTTGTGAGGTAGGCCTACAGGCTGATTCAAAAAAGAGTTTCTCGTTTTCTTGTAGTTTAGTAAAAACTTGTAAAGAATTCATTGCAAGCAAATATTCATTAGAAAGATAGAATCTGATTGTCTTAATTAAAAAGAATTTTGAATTTGCTCGTGCCAAACCCAATTATACTTAATGTGAAGAAAACCAACCCATGTTCCTGACTGCACACATTTGAGTAACTGCATTAGTTTATATTTACACCAAATCATAATGCGTGAGCAAGAACGCCTCCATTGGTTTCAACTTTCATTGCTAATGAAAGTTTTTACTTTTATATTTCAAATTTTAAATGTGTAATTCAAATGATATCAAATTTGAATTGGAGAGCCTCTAGCACCGTTTCCTCTTGGAGACTTCTCTTTAAGCAACCACTTCATTGGATGTTTTGCAGTTCTTGAGCAACAAATTGCAGAAAGAGTTTCCATTTAAAAGAAACACAGCTATATTATTAATTTATTACATTGCTGATAAAATATAGGAAAGCTTGACTTATCTTTTTTTGTTGATTAGTGGGTTCTGAAGTAAAGTTATATAGCTAAACTTCAGTTGTACCAATAAAATTTGCAAACCAATGGATCGTCTTGTTACGCTTTATTGATTTGGTGTGAATAGAATGATGGCCAAATACCCAAAGGTTACAGTCGGAAAAAGGGTGATTTTATTGAAATGAGTACAACTTGGGTTTAGGCAATGGCAAATTTAAGAATTAAAGTTTAAAATTTAGACCTTCAGAAAAACTGCTTGATGCTCTTTGCAATGATATATTTACTTTGTGGAGAATGCCTTCTTAGATTTTTACTAAAACCATGACAAAAATAAGTAACTTCTTTGAATCGCCTGTAGAGTGTTATGACAAAAATTAGCAGAAATCTCTGCAGAAATCGTTGACTGTAGTGGCTTTAAGTTAGTGGAAATTTTATTTGTAGTGAGATGTGGCATGTGGAGCAAAAGGGTTTAAGTGCAAATAGCTGGCTTGTCAGAAATTCCATCAAAAACACTATGAATTATGCCATCTTTGGTCGGTAGCTCTTGAATCTTTAATCATAGCTATCAAATACATGGCAAGCCACAAGAGGTATACACAATAGCTATTGCACTTGCACTGCAACCTTGCATTACAGGACAAAATGTTAAAAAAATTAGCTATTCATACTTTTACAAGGCACTAGGCCTATATAAATATTATATTTATTTATATACATAGTGAGGAAAAATATTAGCTCAGGTGCTCTCCCCCATTCATAAATATTCTGCTGCATATGATAAATTTGTATAAGATTAACTACTAATTAAAATCAAAACCCTACTCTCCTCATGGTTCACTTGCAATTGGTCAAATGAACCATGAAAGCATCCCATTCTTTTGGAGGGGACATAATATCACTCAAGAAAGTCACACTGCACACACACGTCATTTTCGTAAAAAGAGTATGATGAAATCCCTCTAGATTGTCCAATCTATTGTGGACTTAAAGATGCTTTGCTATAGAACAAATTGATCCCCTTTCCAGGCTCCTTAAGACTACTATTTCTCTAAATTTTATTAATGTGCCACTTTAAGGATGTTATCAACTGATTTTCATATCAAAAGGAATGAATCAAAGAGTCACTTCCTTGTTAGTTATAGATGTTTTAATTATTTTGCTAAAATAGCAATTCTCCTGTAAGTACCTTTCAAAGATTCCTGTTATTTTGGTTTTTGATGTACTTTTGACTAAATGCAAAGCATAACTATTTTAGTAGGTTTAAAGTGCAAATGTGTATTAGAGCCTTAAGGAATAAGAAACACATTTAAACCCCACTTTCCATATTTTATGCCCATTTTACATTGAATATCCTCACAACAAAAACAGATATAAATGTCAAATAAACACTTAAAGTTGTATTTTCACAAGTACAATAACTTCAAATGAGAATCATAATTTTGATAGCAGATGAAATAAGCAAGTTTTGCACCTTAACTCTTCCATCTTCATATATAAACAGACAATAGATTTTTGGCACTTGAGCTGTGGAATACAGCAGATTCGGCTCTTTTTTTGCTTAAACAACTTGTACTTCCTAAATTCTTCTGCGAAAAAATTGGCTGACATTCATTCCATGCACAGTAGGACAATATTTATCCTTCCCATTGAGTTTAAAAAAAAAAAAAAAAACAAAAAAAAAAAAAACCCCATCAAATTTTGGTTTATGACATTGTAACACAAATGAGATAGACATAAACCTACAGGCACTGTCCCCATGACCCACATGAAAAATGATCTCACCCAAACATTGTCAGGAATCTTAGAAACCACCTGCTTATATACGAACTTATGATAAGTCTCGTATGCATGCATGTCTGGTTGGAGACGTTAAAGGGGCATTTTGGAAACATTAAGGGTACTATTAGCATGTGCGTAGCCAGCCTAGTCCATCGAGAAGTACCCACGCTCCCCCTAGAGTGCCCTAGCCATTAAGCCAGTGCCCCGAGTGCTGGCACGCTCATTGGCTAGGTCACTGGGGGAGTGAGGGAACTTCTTGATGGACTAAGCCAGCCTAGTGGTTCCAAGGGGGATAGTTCCCAAAAGGTGCAATAAATGTCCTGACCACAAGCTAACATATCCAGGTCACAGAGCAAAAAGGTGCAAAAAAGAGCCGATATACCATGAATATTCATCTTTTCCTTCCTAATTTTCCCTCAAAAAAATTTGCCCCCAACTGTTAGTGATTTGCTAAATTAGAAAATTATTAAAAAACACATCGGTCCTCAGACCGCTTGTGTCGCCTGCTGTCGCGGTTTGTGAATGACCTTGATATGTGACCTTTGACCTCATATACAAATGAGGGTTTGCATGTAAACTCCATAAACCGAGTTTGGTTCCAATTGAACTTCAACTTTTCAAATGAGGTCAATTTTGCATTTTCAGCCTATTTTACAACATGACCTTTGACCTTGGTATGTGACCTTTGACCTCATCAACAAATGGGGGATGCCAAGTTGCACGTGTGACCCAAGTTTGGTTTAAATCCATCAAAGTATGTGAATATTACAGGCAAATGTTAACCCTTTTTCACAACACACAACAACAACAGACATCAACATTATTGCAACAACAACAGACATCAACAGTTGACAAAGTGATCCCTATGTGTCTTCCTGCCTTAACGCAGGCGACACAACAAAGTGATCCCTATGTGTCTTCCTGCCTTAAGGCAGGCGACACAAAAATCAGATTTGTGTGTTTTGTAACAAGTAAAATTGTCATAATAATAATCGTATCACCTCACATAGGCCAGGCATTGGTCATACACACAATCCTATCAGCACTTGGATTGTAATATCTACCTGAACATCGCATGGGTCGAGGAGACAAACAAAATGAAGTGCCTTGACCAAGTGCACCAATGGACCACACATGCGCTAGAAATGAGACCAAAACAACCTAAAAATAGGAAAACTAATTTGGTAGAGGCTTTGTCTGCAGTATGGACACTTACTGCAACACGCAATTGAATAGAGATTAATAATAATTCAGCAATGTTGTTTTCTTCTTTTTCTTTTGTCAATTTTTCATATAAAAATTACCTTATGAGAAAGACAGACTAAACTTTCACTTTTAAGCCACTCTTGCATATTTTAAATAGTTGTACCATTCCACATGGATGACTGATCATAAAGACACTATCAGTGATTTATCATAAAGAGTCAAATGTTTGAAATTTGTAGGAATAACTTGAAGGTGAAGGATAAGTCTGCAGAATTCCCATAAGTTACTTTTTCCAACTGAAAAAATTGGCAGAAAAAGGAAAAAAATGTTGCTGTTCCAAGATATGATTCTCCATTCAAATGTGTTGTAGTAAGTGTCCGTACGGACAGTAATGACTGAAATTTCTGATTTTGTCCTTATTGGGTTGCCTCTGGTCTTATCATTTGCTGGGTATGTTAGGATACCTGTACTTGTTACAAACATGCAAAAATCAGATTTTTGATGATTTTTTTGATTTTCTGATTTAGCAAATCACTGATAGTGCCTTTAACAAAACAATCATTTATCTTTGAAGTAGTGAGGTGGATAAGTAAGGATTCATTAAAATTATGAAACTGTTTAAAAAAAAGTAAGACAGACATGTTAGTGTGGAATGTTATTTCTTTTGGTATAATAAGACAAATTTGATGCTTTTACCATAGTTCACAATATTGTCCCCTATCTACCCCACTACTTCAGAGATAAATGTTTGATTGAACAGTTGTTATCACTTTTTGGAATATCTGATTAAAATGTTGAGTTAAATTGGTCCAGCCATTTGGATAGTAAAAGCAAAAATGTGTATTAAATTGGCCCACAGGACTGTGTGTGTGTTAATTAAAGTTGTTGACCACATTTTGTTCATGTCAAAAGTTAACATTTTCTGTGCCTTTAGTAATGAAAAAAGATTAACTTTTTTGTGGAGTAAAATGGGGGGAGGGGGCAGATTGTCGATCAGGTCACCCACCTTTAATTTGAGGTTGATCAAATTAAGACCAAATTTTAAATACCCTGACATTTTTTTGCAGTTTAATTAACAATGTTGTGAAGACAATTCGTCACAAAATACTAAAGGAAGGTCATAAGCTTTTACTTTTGTTAGACATATAATGCAGATATTTTGTAATGTTACCATTCACGATTAAATTTTGGGATGCTAAAGTTTTCAGAAATTCTACAGTTTAACTCATTGGCAGCTCGTTGCCAGTGAAAACGAAGCCTGAATATTTTTTTATTAAACTCTCTGTAAAAAGGCTTCAGGCAAAACAAAACTAGAAACTAAAAAAAATAAGATCTTAAAAAAAATGGAAAATATAACATAAAATGATGTATCCATTCACATGAGAAGTCTGACAACACATAGCAATATCAAGGTCACCTATCTTCCTCTTTACTGCTCTCTTTAGTTTTTATGGAGAAAAGTTAATCAAAACATAGCACTATCATTTGGTTGATCTATAGTTTCACCTTATGGATCTCTGATCAAAGACAACTACTGGCAAGCATCAAAATTTGTCTTGTCATTTTGCGCTGGTATGTATTTGCCTTTGATAAAGACCCAGTTAGAGTTGAATTATCAGGCTAACTAATAATATTCCAGCTCAATGGGATCTTTATCCAGTGGCGTACCGACCGGGGGAGGGGGCAAGTTGCCCCCTCTGGCTCGAAAAAGCGGTATGATATGGACCAAAATATGCATTTTCTTCCCTCTTTTTCAGAAAGTTCAACCAATTTCAGCCTAAATTTGGGCAAAATTAAAGTAAATTTGGCGATTTTTGCGTGCTACGTGCGCATTTCAGCAAGTTTATAGACTTAATTGGAGCAAATCACCGGTACGACTTACAAATTTTGCCCCTCTGGTGGGACGTCTTGGAAATTTTTGCCCCTCTGGATCGACTGCCTCGGTACGCCACTGTCTTTATCAAAGACATATGACAAGACTACAAAATTTGTCTTGTCTTTTTGCGATCTTGTTGAATCATATTCGTATTTATTTGAATATCAGGCTAACTAATTATACTTGCAGTTATACCTGTTCTGGTGTCTTTTCATAGCACCATAATGCAAAGTTTGTCTCATGTATAGAGTTGCTTTTACCAAAAGAAAAGTTTTCACATGGAATGGATTTTGCCTAGGGATACAAGTTCGCAAATAACATTCATGTAATCCAGTCTGCATGGGTCATTATAGTTTACATGAAGTATGTGACTAAATATCGACAGGATTTTAAAGGTGCATATCTATATCTATATGAAGTCAGTGACTTTTCATGAATTGGAAATTTCCTGTTTGATATTAAAATAGTCTTTATAGTATGTCTGAAACAAAATTCACTTATTAGCTCAGCTACCAATGCAAGATGATTTGCATTCCATATAATGATCGCAAGATTTAGATATTTTTGGTTAAATTTTCCTGCATCATGCATGGCAATGACAGAATTAAAGGTGCAACAAGTGATTTCAAGTCGTCCATATTTTCTGTGATACATAGTCATTTCATATAGATTAGACACCCAATAGATTCCCCACCTTTTATTTGGTTACAGAAATAACCTAAAATGAAAATAACAGGTGATTTGTATATGCTTATATTTCAAAAGAAAACATAGGCTGAATGTTGTATTTGCTCCAAAAGGAAATTAGAAATTTCACAATTTTTGTACCAAAGAAACCGTTCTCAGCTTAATCCTTTCAGATGTGGATATTTTTGATAGAGCTTTACATCAGTGCCAAAATAAGACTTTTCACATTTTTTAGGAAGACCTGTTATTTGAAATCTCTCGTTGCACCTTTAACCCCCATAAAATGGTCCTTTTTTGGACTTTTTGAACATCTCATCACCAAAAAGTGGACTTTCTTGTCAACATTTCTATACATTTTGGACCTTTTTATCAACAAATTCAGCAAAAAGTGGACCTTTTGCCATGCACTTCTGTGGAATTTGGGGTGTGTGACTGCACCCTCTACACCCACACTACATACAGGCCTGGTGATATACTTCTGTGCGAGGGAGAAAACAGAGGAAAAAACCTGATCGGGTCACCCACCTTGAAAGTTACATGAAGAGAGTTGAAATCTAAAGAAGTATGGCAAATGCACCTCACCCACCATTATCAGATTAAAAGAGATTCTTTGGTGTGAAACAGTCAGTGGCATATCCAGACATTGGGGGGGGCACAGGCAGGGAAAACAATTTAATTTTAAGAAGACATTTTGCAAAGGTGAACATGGATAGTAGTTTTCTTGATCAATTTATTACTTTTCCTGATCTCATTTGTGGAGGGGGAGAGAGTATGGATTTTATGTGGGGCTGGAGGAACTCCTTCCCCCTGGAAACAATGTGTAAATAATACATCCAATATTTTTCTAATATTTGATAACAATTGCAATTTCTAGGCAAAACTAGTAAAAAGATCTACATATTTCAGACCTAACACTTATTGGTAATATATCTATCACTCCTCTACCAACCCTGCCTTGATAGCTCAGTTGGTTAGAGCGCCGTTCTAGTAATATGGAGGTTGCCGGTTCGAATCCGGCCAAGTGCACATGGGTTTTTTCAACACTCATGTGCACTGGCCATCTCCAGGGAAGGATTAATAAAATAATCTACATATAGTTCACAGTATAAGGCAGTATGATGATATCAGTCTACTGTCTTCGTCAATATCCTTATGTAGCCCATAATATGGAATAAGGCAGCTATTTGTGGACACTATAAATTATATGTTACTATCAAATAGCTGCCTTAAGCTTTATTCGGTATAATGCAGGGCAATATCAGGATATTGTTCCATTTTTGACATGGCATGCTTTTGGCATGTGACACTGCCAATGTGTTGCCTTTTAATTTGCATACACTGCTAAGTGAAAAGCTTGTTGGTTAAGTTTGCCCAACATTTGTTTAAATACCAACAGTCTAAATTATTTGCAATTTCAGTATTTCACCCAACATTGGGCAAACTCTAATGAATGTTGGGTAAAAAACTACCCAACACTGGACAAAAAATCACCCCAAAATGTGAGTTGGGCAAATTTTACCCAATGTTGGTAACATTTTCATTTTGCTCAATAATTTACACTGTTGATATTTTGACCAATTCTTAAAAGTGCATTTTGTGATCCTAACAGCTCCATTTTTGTATATGGTTCACTAGATATTATTGAGAAAAGGTTAGTTTCAAAATTTCACTTGATTCTGATGTTGAGTTTTAAAGGTGCTTGTTCCGATCCTCTTTGGGATTAACCGGAAGTAGTATAAATTTTGATATCAGATGAAAGGCCGTATTTTTCTCATTGTTGTTCTGAAATTTTCAGCTTTCAAATCCATTTCTTTCTCAAGATAGAGATAAAAAACTACCGTTTTAGTGGTTAACCATCAATATTAGCACAGTAGTGAATAGGGCGTTGCACTATGCATTATCGCGTCTAGCATCAAAACCGCAAGTCTGTTTCCCACGGTACTTAATAGTTAGTGTGTACAAGTGTCAGGCTCTCATACCAAGTAGAGAACATGATAGACAAAAATCGGAACAAGCACCTTTAATCTTGTGAGTAAATGTATGTATAACTGTGTTAATGGAATAAAGCAAAATGATATAGAATATGTGTGAAGAGTATAATGCATTTATTTTATGCCTATGTTTCTTTCCAGCGACTGCTTACACAATATGGTTGGAGAGTTACATCATCTTTTTTTAAGTTTCACTTGCTATGTAAGTGTACATTTGCCCTTTTCAACATGTTCAATTTTTTAAGCTAAATATTTAAGCTAAATATAGCTAAACAAGTTTTTTTTCTAGATTCTATATTGAGCAACACTCACTGGTATTAAAAATAATGCTGATTGTTGCATAGATACATGTGAATTCAACTTATGCCTCGTCGGAGGAGTTGCAGAAAAAGACGAATGGCATAATTACATGTTATTGCGCCTGACTCTGTATCATTGGTTTATTCACTGACAAGAATAAGTACACGAACACAGAGGGTATAATGTTTATTAGGACAAATTAATCTTTAAAATTTAACCAAAAGTGAAAGTATGCGTTGAAGTACTATATGGGTCCTTATCATACACAGAGACTCAATATGAAATGGTATAGATAGTCACTCATGTAGTTCAAGTCTTTATTATATACAATATTAAGCAATAACAGCACATATTTTGAGGCGCCCCAAATTTTGCAAAATTGATATCTTTGCACAGTATGTTGTAATTTTCTGGAATCTACCTGTTAACGAGAATGCTCAAAAAGCCTTATTTATCATAAAAATCAAGATTTGTAATTAGAATTGGGATCCCAGATTGATATTAACGGCAGAGAGCAGACAAGGCTAAGTTGATGTCCGTCCATGATGAAATAGTGCTCAGGAAAATGACCTATAACTTGGATTGCTGAGCCAATAAAACAAACTAATGGATAAGTGTAACACAGAGGGCCTATTCACCGGAATTTCGACTGGAAGGCCGTTTCCAAGCAGCCGTTGATTATTACGGAGATCTCCGATTACAATTATCTAATTAAAACATCCCTTTCGTTTGGACACATAGACATTTTCGAGCTTTAATTACTCACAAAACACAGGTCCCCTCCCCAACACCCACCCCTCCCTAACACCCACCTCAAAACCATCCCCAACACCCACTGTCCCTCTCCCACAGTAATAAAATAATCATAATGTGGATTTTTAACGCGCGACATATCCACGTTTACGTGCTCACGGCGCTGGCATTGCGGCAGCATGAGAAAGGCGATCAGCCATCAGGAGAAACCATAAATACCAGAACAGATTTATGTACCCCTCCCCAAAAACCCCTGTTCTCCCTCCCCCCACACCCCCACATTTCCCCCTCCCCAACACCCACCAGCTCCCCCTCCACACCCCTACTGGTACATGTAGCCCAGAATGTTGCACACTCCATGTGACTGCTTTCGAAGTGTACAGAAATTACGAGATTAATTAGCTCAATTGCCATTCAAAATTGCCCGTAATTGGCCCAAATTGGCAGCTTGTTGGACCCATAATATGATTCACACAAAGATGTAAGGCATAGTAGTCTTCATGTAGCGAGGGAATTTCGCACATCCGATGTACCGTTCAGTGAACAGCAATGAGGCATATTCAATGAGATCAACTGCATCACAAAATGTCCTTTATGGGCCCATGCAACTTTGACCTAATTATGTGGACACAAAAAGGACTGGTGGAGGACGAGCTTTTAAGCAGCACAGGAATTTTGATTATCCGAGGTACCGTTTCAGCGATACTGCAATGATGACTATTATTAATGGAAAAAAAGATGCACACATGATAGGGCTTTCCTACAGTGAAGGAATTTTGTGTATCCATATACCCTTCATAATCAGAACACCAGTCGCTGATTTTTTTCATATTATTTATTTTTTTTATTTTTTTTATTTTTTTTAGGAAAATTTTTGTAAATTATGCAAAGTAGATCCTTAATTAGCTCTTTTATGCCCAAAAAATTATCAGGACGAGGAACTCATAAACCCACTTCTTTCCACACAAGTTATATCACGTAGCCTTACGAACTTCCAGATAAATCGTACACAAGAGGTGCACATGGCCGGACGGACAGACAGACAGACATGCGGACAGAAAAGTGATACTAAGTCTCCCTGATACAAAAGTTCAGGCAAGACAAAAAAAGGCAAACTCAAACTCAATATAATCAACTAAAGCACTCAATTCCAAGTGAGTGAATTGATTTTTCGTTGATGCATTAAACATTATGTGTAGTACAAGTACCAAAGGATACTGGTATAACAAAAATTATCCGATCCAGAAATCAATTTGCGCTTTATTTCCCACAGTGCTTAGTGTGTGGTCAAGGGGGGCATTTAATTTTATTTGAAAAAAAAAAACATGACTTGTTCAAAAATTGAGGGCCCATCCTTAGGCAAAAATCTCTGAGTCAGTCTTTAAAGAGAAGGAGGAGTTTTTGAGGACACAAAAGTCATCAATTTGCACTTGATCATTTGAATGTTTGAAGGTTTATGGAGAACGTTTGAAGGTTTAGTGGACCACAAGTAAAAAGAAAAAACCCAAAACGATGTTTTAAACTTGCCTGCATAACCCTTTTCCCTACTGCACGCCACCCCCCCCCCACCTTATTGATCCCCATAGAAAGCATGCTGATTTTTCGCGTGGACGACAGAAAATTTAAATTACATACTATGGTGCATTCGGCTTAGCACGTCAAGTATAATCTATCATTGGTAAGCATTCCAAAATATGCAAAAAAACTTGGTTTAAAACGATTAGGGCACTTCTTTCAGGAATTGTCCTTGTGTTCTTTTAAATGGTGTCAATAGTTCCCATAAAAGACCATCAGTGGGCATTTTTTTTGCCCACTTAAACGCAAAGCCAAACAGACTGTGTGAAATACTACTATAAAAGTGGTGTAATCATTGAAATATTTAAACTATGGTCTTTTATGCTCTTCTTGTCATATAGGGAGATGAAACACAAATTAGTCAAAATTGCTAAAAATGGGCTGGGGAGGGGCCCTCTTTGTAACTTTGCTTTGGGTAGAAAGCAGCAAAAGCAGTAAATTTAGTGCTTGAGAACCAAACATTTGTTTGCAAAAAATTTGGGATTTTCAGAAATGATATTTGGACCATTGTATGGTCATGGGAATTGAATTTTTGACCAAATGAGAGGATGTGGAACTGAAAAAATACAAATTTTCTCAACTTTCTGGACTTGGGAGGATAAAATAGTCACCAAATTGTAGAGATTTGGTACTGGAATCCTCAAAGTGTTTTACTTTGGTGCCGTGGCCCTGCTGATAGCCTCGTCTTTTCCACAGATTTTAATGCGTGGTCAATATAATGTGCTGGATGGAAAGCTCAAAATTTTTTCATTATATACTCTGTGAAATCTTAACGCTAAAATATGTTGGTTTGGATGATATGAGTGAAGTGCACCCTTTTTGGTGAACAAAAATCACACTTTTAGCTCTCACATCAAAACAGATTGAAGTACAGGTATTGGGGGTCAAGGTCTTTTAATTAAGATGAAAACTTTTATGGGTCATCTTCCTTTAACACACTGGAACATTTGAAAAATAGTGCACCCTCAAGATTTTTCAAAATTGACATTTTTGCATGGTTGTAAAGCTTTTATATACATTAGCTCTCACCTGAATGATTAAGACCAAACCAGCGCCCTATATAATAAAATGACTGCAGCGACATTTAGTCAGCAGATGACAGAAATGGCATTTAACACAAAAAACACACCCCAGAGTTTATTCCACAGTATGCACCTTGTTGAAGGTCTCTTTGTCCTTTGTGGTTTAGTACCAATGAGTATAGAGTCCAAGTATTCATGTATAGACACATTGTGATTAAAGTTACGGCAAAATTAAAGTAGCCTAGTATACAAACTACCGGATACATGTCTACGGCCTTTCCTAAGTCCCTGCCTGGTTTTGATAAGATATTTTATGTGAAATATATTTCTATTCTTCCAATGGCCTAGACTCTCATATGAGGCAAACTTGATGAAATTTCATATTTGTGAAAAAATTGCCAGTGTGGCTTAACAATAAAATGAATCTTAATTCCCATCAGGAAATTTTTAAAAAGAAAAAAATAAAAAACTTTCACCCCCATTTTTCAAGAAATTTCACTAACAGGTTGAGAGAGGACAACGGATCCATGTTTGAGGCGTAGCTTTTCCACACAAACTTGTGACTCTTATTTTAATGGGGGGGGGGTTGATGTGGCAATAAAACCCTAGGGAGATGCATAGCCACTTACAGCACATGTAAGCTCCATGTATAATGCTAACATAAATATGGCTTCTTATCTTCTAACACACTCAGTAAAGCATATATCCCCAGGAAACAGCTTCTTGTGCAATGGCCAGTATTTTAGGATATGGGTGTTATGTTATTCCTGAATCTTTGAAAATGTAAGAATTTATTATAAACATATTGGGCCTTACAAACATGGCCCTTGTAAGCTACGCTATATTTCTGCAACCCACATGTCCATTTTCATGATTAACTTTCGTTTTATGCTTGTATGCGTAAGCATGGGCCTATTAAGATCGGTGCAGGATTGGAAAGGATGTTAAGCATGGTGCAGATGGTATACAGTATAAATGCGAGGGAAAGTATGCCATGGCGAAAAGTAAGAACGATTCGCTTCGTCTGCCAGTGATCTGTGTTAAAGGGGCTCTACTTGGTATGGTATTGGTACAAGGATTCCGTCTTTCTGGAGAGGGGAAGGGTGGGGAGGGAAAAATTCAGGTACGGTTTGGAGGCTCGAGCCCTGGGTTTTGCTAAACACGAAAAATCAGCTGTTTGGGTATCTATTAGTATTCAGCCCCATGCCCCCACTGTGGCACCGTTAATATTATCTATATTCTAGGAAGGTGTCGGTCACTATGCTGTCGGTCTGTCCGTCCACTATTTTTCCTGGAGGTCAGGGTCATAAGTTCACGAAACTTGGTGGGTGGGTGGTTGAAGCGGGCCTGATAAGACTAAGTTCGATTGGTTAGGAGATATGCCCTACAAGTCGGGTAATCACAAAATATGGGTTCAAACAGTAGTACTTTTTAATAAAAAATACATTCGCGGTCCTCAGAAAGCTTGTGTCGGTTTGCCATCGCGGTTGTGTAAATTTTGACCGTTGACCTTGACATGTGACTTGACCTCATAAACAAATGAGGGTTTGCATGTAATATCCATAAATTTTACCTTACATGACCTTTGACCTTGGTATGACCTTTGACCTCATAAAAAAAATGAGGGACCCCACATTGCACTTATGACTTAAGTTTGGTTTAAATCCATTGAAGTATGCAGATATTACAGGCGAATGTTAACCCTTTTTCACAACTGACTACATCAACAACCGGCAGACTACATCAACAGACATCAACAGATAACCACACCAACAGTGGAAAAAGTGATCCTATGTATCTTCCTGCCTTAAGGCAGGAAGATACAAAAAGCCACGAAATTTGGGTGACTGTCTAATACAAATTAATGCTAAGTTGTCCCAATCCAAAATGGAACATTTCATATATTCTCTCTATTTAACCAGTTCAGAAAAAAAATTTTCAACTTGAGGATCATTGAACAAAGTTGATAGATATGTAGGATTATGCTATAAAAACATGCAATCCTCAATAGTGTATGGGTGGGGGGGGGAGGGGGTGTGCAAGGGTAAAATACAAGAGGTGTTACATTACTTACAAAATGGGTGTTCTGTCAAGTCAATTGAAGATGGCTTAATTGATAATATACTCATCACTTCAGAATTCTTGACCCTGTCATTGGTTATTTTGTAGTTTTCCTTTCAAAGAGCTTTCTGGGGCATACATCCATTCAGGCAATACAAAGATGTGTCAAATAATGTACATTTTGAAGCATTATTTGAGTGATTTCATGACCACAATATACATGAATAGACCCTGGGAAGTCCAACTACCCTGCACAAGATAAGGAAAACTATACTTGTTGTTTTGAATTACCTGTGTAATTCAAGTTACTTGCATGGTTAAAAAAAACACCTTTTCATTTCTTTTGGTCACACACAATACAAAACTGTACAGTTTATTTCTTGATTACAGTTTATTTCTTGATTTACTCTCTCTCTTTTTCTGGGGAATATCCTGGGGGTTTCTCAACTTTTTTTTTGGTATGTATGTGCCTTCCGAATTTCAAAAATTGAGGCTCCGGAGGTGATTTGAGGCCAAAAAAATGGGGGTCTCTGGAACTAGGTTTTCCAAAAATTTCAGAAAATAAGCTGTGATTTCCCTCAATTTCTAGCTACTTTTTGAGGTTTTTTGAAGAAAATTTGGTAGGATATGGCTTTGGACATGAAAAATAGGGTCTCTGGAACTGAAATGGTCCTAAAATGGGGGTCTCTAGAATTGAAAAAGAGCCTGAAAATGAGGGTCTTATAGGCGCCACATACCCATTCTTCATCCCAGTGTGAGAGCCCCCCGGGGGAATATATGTTCGATTTATTGATCCTCCTCTGCTATCCACTCCCCTTTCCAGCCCTCCCTCCCACTCTCCCTCCCTCCCAGTCCACAGTCATTCATCCATCTAGCCTTCCATCTCTCAATCCATTACTCTGTCCCTCCCTCTGTCCCACTTGTCCGTCACTCTGTCTGTCCATACATACATACAAACAAACCTGCTCTGGCTGTAGGCCATCAGGCGATCAATAGTGAATTAAAAACAAGGGATCAACCTAAGTTCCCTTTACCACTGCTTTCCAGAACCTCAGTGAGTTGTCACAGTGACATATGCCTCATATGTTGTTGCGTAGGCCTAAATTCTATAATCTCAGTCTCAAGACTTCCATATGTTGGACTAGACCAGCTTTTCTTTGACTGAAATCTGCTGAAAAAAACATCTTGTAGAAGTACTACGCAGCAGACAGTGCATGGCCTATTGGGTATTGTTAGAATAGAAAGGTCAGATTGTCTGTCAGGACAATGTTGGCTGAAATTAAAGGAAAGTCTCAATGATATTGGGTCATGTTACTTTCATATATGTGTGTGTTATATGGTTGTATGTTTATGTGTTGTGTTAAAATAATATTGTTGATTCAAAAGAAGTACAATTATTTGAAGAATAAGTTTGGCCCATTTCTTTAGCGTATTTGATAGAGGAACTAGTTTTATTATTTAGAATTAAGGGTAGCATAGAAAATGTGGTACAATACTTTTTCTAGAAAAGATTGATGTACCTGAGCGCTATTAAAAGGGCTATGTCAAAACCACATTGTGTGACGGTGCAATTACAATCCCCTTTAGAGAGACAAGAAGGTATTTCCAGAAAGAAGCGCCCCCAATTTTCTTGAACCTAGGTTTTTTACATATTGGAATGCTTACCAATTGTATTAGATCACACCTGCACGTGGAATAATAGCCCGAATACGCCGTCTTTATGTTAATAAGATGATGATTAGTAGTTTCTGTCGTGCAGGACAGAAGTAAAAAAAAAAAAAGCATGGTTTTGCTTCAATGGGGAACGATTACGATTAGCAGGCAAGTTCAAAACAAGGTTTGCGGTTTTCTTTTGCACTATGTTTGTCATAAACTTCCAAACGTTCTCGGTAGGTGGTTTCCCACAACCGATCTGTGAAATTTGAGAGAACTTATATCATAAAAAAATCATTATCCTGTCCACTGTAAGTATTGTTAGGGTGCATACGGCTTAAAGCAGAGGGGGATATTGCTTCGAGGACGTGCATGTTCCATCCGCCAATGTATGGGCCCGTTTCGCCTGGGTGTGTTGTGGGTTCCGTTGGGTGTAGGTTTTGTTAGGTTTGTTGTTTTTCACGTCTCTTTTGAAAAGTTTTTAGTCCGATTTAAACCATAGTTTGTGTGTATGGATCCAAGGGTGGGGAAATATTGGAATCCAAAACATAATAATGATTAAAATTGGATGATGACTGACTGTATGTTACGAGTTTTTAAAATATTTTTGCAACTCAAAAACTCGACAATAATTGGGCGCAATAAATCCAATTTTATACCAGAATTGGGGATTAAGGTTGCAATAGGGGTTACTTCATATATGGATGATGTTCAAAAGGTCATGCGACACAGTCAAAAACAAAAAAAAGGTCATCTGAGCCGGTAATGTTCAAGACTGCCATACGGCCAGAATGACCCAAGTTTTCCTTAACTGCAGTATGTTGTTCAATGAGACCTATAAATTGCTTATAAAGGTCTATAAACATGTTTAAAGGTCCAAGGCCGATCACTAATAGCCTGGTCCCAGGGGACCCCAATTACGGAAGTGGTCAAAATTTTGCATCTGAAAAAACAGTTATTTTTTATTTTCCGTGAAACTCTGGGGGCTAAAGGATTGTTTGGAGTTTATGAAAATTACGAGTAAAAAAGTGCCCTATTTTGCGAGGCAATATTAGTTTACACAGTAACTCTGGTATCAAAACTGATTTAAATATCACGTGAAACTTTACAATGGGATACGAAGTCAAAATGAAAACTTTTTTAATTAAGAGGATGGCCTGATTTAGGTATATAAATTTTCATACTTGATAGAATGGCCTCCCCTTCTGTAAAGTTGATAGAGTTTTCCCAGTTAATTCAAACTGTGCAATTTATTTTAATAAAAGTGCTATACTGGAAAGCAACCTAATAACACAAAATCGGGTTTATTTTAGTCATTGCTGTTTTCCCCCCCTGTAACGGACACTTACTACCACCACGTAACGATGGGATTCATATCTTTGACCACTGCAGGTATCACCCCTGTTAATCATGATGGGATCATTTTAGTACATTTAAATATTTTCTTACTGACCGACTCCTTCAAGAGTGAATAGGACCTTCATGAAGTACTGACCTTTTTCTAGTAGCTTACTTAGGGTCGTCCAACATCCATTTTTATAGCTTGTAGATTATTTGCTGGTGGTTAACATTTCTTCCAGCTGGGCATTTAATTTAAAAAAAAAAGCATTGGTCTGCACACGTTTTCAAAGTCACAACACCTGCCTCCTTGTTTGGGAAAACAAGTGGCACCGTCCCCTGAGTCATGCCCTGGCCTTTATATCGTCTCCAATCTTTCCAAGAGTTGCAATGCATGCCTACAAGAAAGTGCATAGCAAGTAAATAAGAATTCAGTAGCTTCCCACAAAGCGTTGCTTCCAATGGAGTTTTTGTACAGGTTACTGATGTAATCGTTAGTATGAAACATGGCTAAATTTGACAGTACTGATCACACCCTTGCATTTTAGAGTGTTTCATCTCTAACGCTTCACATGACAACTGTACAAAAACGCACATGGAGCACTGCCTTGTTGTGGCAACTACTGATATCTTCTCTTGCAGTCAATAGACTCCTAAAACTGATATCCCGACTGCTTATCAAATGTCAAGGTTAGTTAACGCATAGTGTACATTTGTTTTGTTCTTCCTGTTTATCCACGTAAGTTCGCTTTTGAAATGGAGCACTGAGTGAAATAGCATTGTTACAATTATTCACTTTGACAGACAAACGTTGAGAGGTTATGTAAAGTGAATTGATTCCGGACAGTCCTAAAGGGTTTACAAAGCAAACAACCCACCTAAAATTCAGAGTGATATGGTTTGACATTCAGCGATGGGAATTTTTGACTTGGACTATAATGAAATTGTCAGAACAATGGTCCTAATTACAGTCTATGGACAGAAAAGCAGCAGTGGCTGATTTGAAAGTTCTCAGAGGTGCATTCATCTCTTAATAGGTGCACTGAGAGATTTTTGGGATCCATTCATCGGGTGTCATATGGAGCGATTTCATAGAAAAAGACCCCGAGATAAAATGCCTTGAAGTGAAACCAAAAGGCGATTTTGATTTGCTTAATTGCAATATAAAAACATAAGCCTATAGTAAATAGAAAATTTCACAATTTTTTGTACCAAAGAAATAATTCTCAACTTAATCCTTGCACATGGGAATCTTGTGACCAGAAGCTTTAATTAGTGTCAACAATCAGAATTCAAATTTTTGGGGCAACACCGTTATGTGGCATCTCTGTTGCACTTTAATGCATAATTACACCCAAATATTGGTGGATGACAAAAAAACAATGAAAAAAGCAAGAAGTACTGGTACTCAGGATTTGTGTTGACGTTCTGTCCATAGCCTACATCAACGGCTTTAGGAAGACTTTGTAAACACCTGCCACACTCAAATGATAAAACTATTCAAATGGTTAAATCCAATTATTAACACATCTATTTACTCCTAATAAACACTTCAGGAATTAACATGGTAGTTAGGTAGTTAAATAGTTTTAAATGCAATGTGTAGTTTAATTTAAACATGACATGTTTAAAAATTAATGTGTATTTATTAAAGCAATATGTTGTTGCAGTTGCATTCCTTTTGACTGAGGGGGGGGGGGGGGTAAAAAAATTAAGGGGGGGGAAGGGGGGGGGGGGGGGTCTGTGTTTTGGTTATGCATGGTGTGGTGCAGGGACTGGAGCATGATATATTGTCGTATTGGAGGTTGGTCATTTATCACATGCCAGGAATCACCTGAAACCCAAAACATGAAAAGGAATGAAATTAGGAGTGATTTGTAGCACACTATTTTTGTATACGGACTTGCACCACTTCACCAAGGTAATGGCATCCATTTTACTGAACTTCCATGCTTGAACTACCAAAGCATGTTTCTCTATGTCGGTGGTTCTCAGTGTTATTTGCCATAGGACAGTAGTAACAGGGGGCAACAAGATTTAAAAGGAGGTCTTCTTGAGAGGAAGATACAGTGGCATACCAGAGGGGGGGGGCCCAGGATGCCAAATTTCCCCCTAATTATTTTTCTTCCCCCCCCCCCCAAGTTTGCTCCCCTGGCCAGCTGATGGTTGGATTTTGGGCAACATCAGGGATTTGGGGCCAAAAACATTTCGAGTTGCGTAAAAATAAGCAATTTTTGGCAAAAGTGGTTAAAAAATCTCCATATTTTTGGCTATTTCCCCACACAAAACTTCATTTTGCTCCCCAAAAAAAGATTTCACTTTGCCCCCCCCCCCCCAAAAAAAACAAAGAAGTCTGGCACTGCCACTGTCTTTTACGAAAATATCATTGTAGAAGTGCATTATCTGCCCTGCTATCTAGAACCTATAGAGAACTGCTATTCAATGCTTTAGGTAGTTGACTTCAACAAGCCGTTTTAAAATTATGACTGACGACTTTCTCAAGAATCCACCCATGTGATGAGCGAGCGCTGTGGGATGCAATAAGCCTAGGAGATTGGTTTCCTCTACCTCAGGGAGTAGCATGCCCTGCGTCAAGTCAACACAAATGGTTGACACCTGACAGTTGGTAGGTACACCCACTCTCACGTGATATGAATTTGTGAAGAGATGCAGTGATCATACATGAGTCAAATATCGTGAGTATATACCAACTGAAGTTATCATAACAAAAATTGGTTTGGCACCCCCTGGCTGTAAGAATGTTGAGGAAAGGGTTAAAAAGGTCAAGTTGAAATTAAAATTGGAAAAAAAAGAACTGTGTTAACATTGTGAGCTATTTTTTTCTATAAATAATGGTTGAGGTGTTAAACAACAGATATCAAGAATGGAAAGACTGTTAGATTCCAAAGCATACTACGAGTAATAACTTAATTTATCCAACTACCACAGAAATTTGTTAACTAGGGGACAGAATTAAGTGACAAATTATGTATGTTGAGGTTGTCAATCAGCGTGGGGTGGACCGTGATTGGTTTGGATGCATAGTATGAGTCGCGGCAGTCCCTACAAAAATATGGTTTAAATGTAAAAATGTCTTACTTAAAGCCAATCAGTCATTTTTTCTCCAAATTCAAAATGCCTATTTTGTCTCTAAAGTGTAGTGTTAGGTCATATCAACACCTTATATTTGTGACTGTTTCTGGGCCTTAAAAAGTCTGATCCCGACTTTTAACAAAGCATAAAAATCATATCTTGCACACAAAACAAAGGTGTAACTATGGAACATTCTGACTGAATGGGATGAGGAGGTGACTAACGTTTCAGGGAATTATTTTTTAGACACTGACTCATGTCACTTAGTGAAAAGTGAGGTTTTTTAATTAAGGTCCTTTTTTTACATAAACAAATGGCAATTTATTTATTGGTGTGCAACCATAAGCATCTCTCTCACTATGCCCAAAGCTGGGATGACAACAGATGCAATCCTGAGCCAAGCCAGAGAAACTAGTAGCAGCATCAACGGCAGTGGCGTACTGAGGCAGTGGATCCAGAGGGGGCAAAAATTTGTAAGTCGGCCTGGTGATTTGCCTCCACTTAGTTCGAACTTGATGAAATGAGATGCGAAAAATGCAGAATTTCATTTACTTTTGCCCAAAAATTTGGCTGAAATTGGTCTTGCCAAAATTCCTAAGAAGATGAAAATGCATAAGTGGGGATTTGGAAG
The DNA here is from genome assembly GCA_023653785.1 of Ophioderma brevispina. Lineage (NCBI taxonomy): Eukaryota > Metazoa > Echinodermata > Ophiuroidea > Amphilepidida > Ophiodermatidae > Ophioderma > Ophioderma brevispina. The sequence continues at coordinate 39,387 of JAMKCH010078039.1, read as the reverse complement.
CACTGAGGTTCAGAACCGTTACGTCCGTACATCGTACTACTTGGCTGTGTTTAGTGCATGGCAATTATAACAATTCAAGCTACTATTTAGGGCTAGATGTACTATTTATGGCTTGGAGGTAATATTTACCATAGTAAATAGTTCCCTTGCATGCACGTCTTCATCTATAGAAAAAGGGATAGTTCCCCAACACTCATTTACGTGTAGTCTTGACACACAGCGCCGTCCATTGTTGAATCACGGTTAGAAAGTAATTTGAGCAACCGCGACCTTGGCAACTCTTCATGCCGCTAGGGAGTTCACAAGTTTTCGACGGTAAAATGCCAAGTGGCTGACACGCACACAACAACTTGTTAACATATTCCGACCCGGTCAGATAGCGTTGATTCAGATTTTTGTACACTGGAGACTGCGCAAAATACTTGGCCCATCGGAATGATTACGCACCCAAAATATTGCCTAACCTTAAATGTCTCGTTGGTAGTGGAACTAGTTTATCATATAGGTTTATTTTGAAAAAAATTAAAAATATTAAAAAAAAAAAAAAAAGACGATAAAAAAAAACATGATAAATAGCTCCATACAAGCATTTTTCTTACCTTATCCGGCTGGATCAATGATCGAGTGCGGCTTGTCAAGTCATGGCCAAACTCCAGGCACTCCAAAAACTAGTGAGCTAAGGGGTCGTTTTGTGAGGAACCCGTTTCTAACATCAGACGACCACTGATCGTCGATTTCGCGATATCCAGAGTACCGCAAACCCGTTTTGTTCATTCCTGTTCAAGCCTTTAACACAGCGTTTTTGCCGCTGGGGAGTCCCATGACGTAGCGCATGTCTAAGAATAGCCGCGCCAATTAGTGATGCGGATACGGAATCGTCGGCCTGTGTCCGAGTAGTACAGATGCTATGCAGGAGCGTAAATGGTGTGCCCACTGTTGTAATTATGATTCTCCTTGAGGAAGTCTTCCAAGCCATATAAACCACTATTAGACCAAAAACAACACAAACAAAAATAAATAAACACACACAGATAGCAATAATGGCACATTTTTATATGCAGGCCCGTGGGGGGGGGGGGGGAGGGGGGGGGGAGGGGATTTTCAGATTTCAATAAGGGAGAGTCGTGAAGGGGCACTTGTGCTGATTTGATTAAAAAGGTCCAAAAATTTTGACAAGGATGTCCATTTTGGTGATTAAATGTTCAAAAGACCATTTAGGGGCGTTCGGTCACTTTTACAAGAAAGTCAACTTTGAAAAAAAAGGTTCAACTTTTTCAAACTCCCACACCCCCAATAAATCCTTGTGTGTACGAGCAAAATCAGACGATAGTTTATTTCAGGATATTTCTCCAGAAATCAGCCATTGTTGCTTTAAGAGCGAGTTCTGACAAAAAAATATTCCCGATCTTGAAAAATTAATCCACGCTAGCTATGTCATTTCTACTTATTTTAATCAATTTGGAGTTAACATTTTGCATGGAACAAATTCTAAGAGAAGTTAATACACCTACTTGACTTGCTAGCTGGTTGCAGTGACATTCACTGCCACCATTCATTGTGCATATGGCAGGCTTTTTTACAGATGTGGAAAAGCACTGGTCAGTAACTCACATACCCATTGTTTTGGTTGTTTCTAAATTAAAGGACAGTTTGAAACAATATTGATCTGACGGGGCAATGTTGGCCTCATACAGATTACAGATTTTTATTGACAATTACTCAACATACAAGTCTATAGTCAACAAAAACAACAAAACATAAAATAATAAAAAAATAGCACCCACAATACTATCACCGTCAAATGTTTAGTTATAGATTATATACAAAATTAAATATGCTGACACTGCGAAGCTTGGAAATATAATACATTCTGACGGGTGTATGGATATCAAAGGTTCATGATGTTGATTCCCAGACATGCGCAGTGTAGTGGTGAGTGTTTATATACAGTTATTACCTACTGAGCTGCAAAAGCTTACAATTGACGAACAAGATTAAACAGTTTTAACAGTTATCATAGAGCATAACACTCATGATAATAAATAACAACAGGTATTTATCTGGAAAGATTTTTTACAGATCAATAACCGCAGAAAGACTGAAAGTAGGTTTTCACGAAGAAATCATAAAGTTTACAACGGGCATAATGAAGTGGAATTCATCTGCAATCTCATTTAAGTCGCAAACCTGACATAATCTATTTTCTACAGGATTTTAGGTACTGCATGCTACCTTTCGATCAGAGATTAGTGAGCACTGATACGTAATTTACTAAATATGTTGACCTGGAGGGCTCCGATTAAAAATAACACCACATAGTTTTCATGGACTAAATGTGTTTAAATGACCAATCTGTTCTTAATTTGGAGTTAGCAACAGAGAATTCGTTAGGTAGTACCATCAGCAATCCATAAAACAAATTCAAACCTAAGTGCCACATCCATTAATAGTTGATTTCCAAAGCAAATTGGGTTTATCCCAACACCTCATTTCTACCAATAAGGTACAGATAGTTTTAATTCCAGCAGACCAAGTGAATAATATTGGTATCAAGTTTTCTATTATCAAGAATTGCTTGATGGCCAATACGATGATTTCCTAACATCGCAATCATTATTAAGTTTCCACCAAAAAATATTTAAAGCCAAGCTTAAAGCAATATTAGCACATTTTTTTTGAAGGGTGCCCCCTAATTTTCAAAAATTTGGAGAGATTTAGATTTTTACACGGTTGCATTGGTAACGGTGTAAAATATACGGTGAATGGTTAAGCTCAAAAATGTATAGGTCACAAACGAAGGAATTTTGTACTAGAATGAATGATTAAGCGGGAATCCCGATAATAATCAACGGCTGCTGGAGGAAACGGCTTCCCAATGTGAAAGAGCCGGGAAATACGCCATGTACGTGTCTACGCTCATCAATTAGTAGTTTTAACAAGTTCAGGCAAGTTCAAGTTAGAGGTGATTTTCGCGCGTGGCTATTCATCATGGATGGACTGAAACATAGCATTTCCTTGCTCTGCAGTTTTTTAAGTCCAATATGGGGTCCCAATTATATTACAAAATCGTTATTTTGTGATAAAAATAAGCATTTTGTAGCATCTCTCGAAGGTTATGTTCTGACAATTACCAACGGAACTGTGCAAACAATACAAAAATTTGAAAATTGGGGGCGCTCTCTTCAAAAAATGTGCCAATATGCCGTTAACATAAAAATTAACAGGGGATAACTACCTAGTTCACCTCTAATCGGATATGATGCTTTACGGTTGAACTTAATAAAATCAATTTGCACAATTTAATATGAAGAGAGCTCCCCCCAGTAAATTTATCACAAATTTTGGGGGAAATTGCCATTTTTAAGCCCCCGTCAAAAGAAAGGGTGACCAGACTTCGCACCCATAACAAGTAATTGCGTTTATAAGTGAAAGGAAATAACGTAAATCTACATTTACTAGAACTACCATAGAGATTCCCTGATTTTAAAAAAAAATGCTTTATTTGCTCTGTCACAAAGAAATTCATTGCTTTTGTAAAACTACCAGAGGGAGTGAAGAAATTCCCAAAATAACTGTATTCAGTACATAAATCAATATTACACAATTAAAAATGAAAAAGAAACGCGTTGCTAAGGTTAAAAATAATACTTTTATTAAACAAAAAAATCATAACTAGTTTTGTTAAAGGTGACGAGAATTTTAAGTTACCATATTTCTGTGATATGTAGTGATTTCATATAGATTAGACCACATACATAGATTCCACCTTACGTACTTGGGCTAACAGAAAATAGTGAATGAAATGAAAACAAAAAGGTAATTTGCATAGGCTATATGTCAATAGAAACACATAGGCTGAATTTTGTATTTGCTCCTTAGGAAATTAGAAATTTCACAATTTTGTACCAAAAAGGAAAAACAGTTCTCAGCTTACTCCTTTTCGCATGGGAATATTTGTGATTAGAAAGCTTTCACCGGTGCAAAAATCAGAAGTTGCCATTTTTAGGGGACACCTGTTATTTGAAATCTCTCGTTGCACCTTTAATATTTGCAGCATTCATTTCCAGGTATTACAATAAGAGCTTAGATTATCTAAAGAAGATTGGAGCCAAGAAGAAGCACTCGTTGACATAAGGACTAAGTCATCAGAATACAGTAGACACTGAGTGGGACTTGTTTAGGTCTACTGCAAAGAACGGAGCTAATTTAGAAAACCTCCCCCCCCTTCAACATTCATTTCTAAATAAAATCTAATATCAAGGTCGATTTCATTATTTTTTAGTGCAGCAATTGCATCAGTAATTCAGCGTTGTGAATTTCAAAAAATCAAGATCAGAAAAAGACTATATGATGAATGACGACCCAAAACATCACTAATAAAAGAATCAAAAGCAGGTTAACACAGGAATAGTTTTATCATGAGGTGGTTAACTAAAATGATTAAAACATTGAAATCTTGGTGTCATAGAAGTATTCTCATTATTGTTATTGTTTTATTGCTTAATTCGGCATATATTTCCAAAAGGATTTAGGATCATTTAATGCAAATTATCCAACATCATTCAGCGGCCGATATTATTACGAAATCATTTTTTTTAGATTAATCATTTTATGATACTGTCTCCTGAGAGCACGATATTTATCAAGTAATGGACTACTGTCCGTTGGATGTTCCTAACATCTTGCAAGAGACTGAAGTTTGTATGAAAGCCTCATATGTATAGCAGTCTGGGGCTGCATTGAAATTTGGTAAGTAAAATAAAACATCCCAAATTGTTTTTTTTAATAAGATTTTTTTTAACAGTGTACAACCACACAGTTTTTTTGCCCCAATTTGCCTCAAATGATAAATGATAGTCTAGGCCATGGAAGATTACATATATTTTACACACAAAAATAACATACCCCAAAACAGATAGACGAATTAATAAGAGGCTAAGCTGAAGACATCCAGTTAATTTTTAGACTAACTTTAAAGTCTGCCATAACTTTACTCAACAAATGTATCTGTTTATGAATATCACAGACTTGTACTCAATAATATTGAAACCACAAAAGTCACAGACTGATCAAACAGGGTGTTAAATCTACTCCAGGGTATGTTTTCACCTAAAGACCTGAAGTCCAAATCAACACCCTTATGGGTGAACAGAATGATTTTATATTAAAACAACTTTGGAGTGGTTTTCATTCAGTAGACAGTGGATCATGGTGTCAAACACAAAAAGAAAACACACCCTGGAGTTGATTCCCACAGCATCCACCCAGTTTGAATGGTTGGTGACCGTTGTGGCTTTATTATCAATTAGTATGTGTATGTGATATTTATGTAATAAATAAACTTGCTGATTAAATTTGCAACAAGCCACAAATTAGGATAAATATAACTGGATGTCTTTAGCCTCATATTAAAGGTCCATGGCCCGATCGCTAATAGCCTCGTCCCCAGAAGCCCCAGATTTTACCGGAAGTGGTCAACATTTTGGTATCAGAAGAAAGCTGCTATTTTTCTCATTTACCCTGTGAAATCTTAGAGCCAAAGGATGTTTGGTTCTGAAGTTATGAGCGAAAATGTGCCCCATTTTGGTCGACCAATATTAATTTTACACAGTACTCTATGGACTTACAAAATCATGTTTTTATCTCTCGCATCAAAATGGATTGAAATATCGGCGCGAAACTTTACAGATGGGGTTTGGAGTGATGGCCAATCTATCAAGATGAAAACTTCATATCCTTAAATCGGGCCATCCCCTTTAAGGTTTCTCTATGTTTTATGGTTTGATATTTTTGTGCATAAAACAAACTGCATTCTGCCAAGGTCCTAGACTATCATTTGAGAGCAAATTGAAGAAATTTTACACTTTGTTGGAAATGTGCCAGTGGCACTTTAAAAGAAATAAAAGGGGACGGGAGGGGTGCATGCCCCGGGTGCCACCTGGGGGTGGGGGTGCTGAAATGATGTTGGAGAAAAATGTTTTTTGTGTGTGTAATTTAAAAATAATGTCATTATGCACTTTATTACAATTTGATAATCAGCAGGAAGCTCATATTGACTGATGAAAATACTTCTTTGTGACCCTGGCCTATGGTATAAGGTTGCTGTTCAGAGCCACTTCACAATGAGAAAGAAAGGAGTTGGGTGTGTGAATTAGAAGCCCCTCAATTCTACTGGCTGTACTCTCTGGTATGTCAATCAGTTGTCAAATCCCTCATATCCTCTTGACTTTAATACTGCAGCCACCTGGTGATGCCATAAGAATGCTCCCCATCTTGAACTATCTCTGATTATTTTCTTTGTCTGTGCCAATTTTGAACAATTGATGATTTTCCTTACTTTTTTGGCCCTTTCTGGAAGATGTGTTATAATCTTTATTTCCCCATCTTGAACATTCATACTGATTCTCTTTATTCCCCATTTTCTTAGGAGTTTCTTTGTTTTTCTTTCCCCCTCCCTAATACAATTATACTACCAGCCTTGGTTCCTGAATTTTATCCCTGGCTCTGTTGGTGTTGTGCAGAAATTCCAGGTGGATGGAGGGGTATATCGCCCACTTTTTGACAAAGGGGTGGCGAGTAGGTCATGTAATCAACCACCCCAGTGGCAAACCAAGATAATTGAGTTTGGGAGGGGGGATTTCCCAAGATGTCCCAGGACCAGTGACCTGCTCCAGAAGTGCTAACTGGGATCCATGTGAAACACATGAAAATCAGCTCAATTTACATAAATTTTGCCCCTGTTTGGGGCCAAAGTTGGTTGCAATCCATCATACATCAAAAAGAAAATGCAACTGTCATCCCATTTCATTCAAATATTTTGAGCTGGGAGTCAACTTGTCTCCCCTGCCTCCAAGTTGGCCATGCCAGCATTCCTCAGATTTCAAGTAGATTTAGAGGACGGACAGTGTCTTTCGGTCTAAAAACCTTAAGTTTCCATCATTGTATTACTTTGATTCTATTTTCATGCACATTATGCATTACTTTTATCACATAAAGTGTTTATTTGGTATCCATCCACCTCTCTTCTCCCATTCAGGTTCAATGTACTACTTGACACACAAGAATTACAATAAAGCCCAGCCCCTAATACCCATCTGAAATTTTGCCTAAGCAACTCATTACCCCCTCCCCATTTCTTTCAAGAAATTCCCATCAATATACTGTGTGTTCTAGTGGTATGGTATAGATTCCATTTTATCACAGTAATCTATATTGATGTATACCCATGGAAACCATGTGTGTGTGCTACACAACGTTGTGTCAATGACATTCCTTAAGCATGGATAAGATGAATGATTCGTGTGTAATCATTACCTGCTGTACTAGCTAACTCATCACTCTGCACAAGCTCTTCCATGCCAACAATGTCAGCTACAGAAATAAGCTGAAAATATCCGGGGGTGCAACTTATATACAATGCATGCACAAGTTTAGTTTTATGGTGTCTATTTATGCAACAAAATGCAACAAGGGCTGTGCCCATCTTAATTTTTTTATTACTGTATCAATGGATGCTGTATTCTACCTTACCGACCTTAATAGATTTCCATAATTTTATCCTGAATGGCACCTTTTACATATTAATTAACCCTATCACTACCAAAACCCACTAGAACTCAATGAGCTGAGGTTAGAAAATCCACTAAGTCCAAAAAGATGCGATGACGTCATCGTACCAACACTCAAATGGGGCACGAAATCCCCTCGTGGCTTGCCATCCCTTCTCATGGGACTGGGATGCCAGGGGCCCTGGTTCAAATCATGCCACGAGGTCCCATCTTCTTTAGCATCATCCCTTTACCCCTTTCTATAGGCTGAAAACCAAAAGACGGTTAGGCCAGTGCGTACGAGGCAGTCAACAGAGGGCAGAATTCCACGTCGCCCGGCCAGAGGGGGCAAAAATGGTAAGTAGTCCCGGTGATTGGCTCCAATGAAGTCTGAACCTGACGAAGTGCGCACGAAAATCACGAATTTCACTCTAATTTTGCCCAAATTTAGCATTGACATCGTCCAAATTTACCAAAGAAGAGGGTTGAAAATGCATATTTTGGTCCATATCCGTCCCACTTTGCGAGCCAGAGGGCAACTTGCCCCTGCCCCCCCGGTCGCCACTTTAGGGCTTATAGGGGGGTGGCCCGCTTTAAGTATATACAAGGAGAATGTCCCCGCCGAATGTCGCGATCACTAACATGAGATAAATGCAACTACAACACTCACCCAATCCCCAATACCACGCAAAACCTCACCCCTCCCCAACACCCCGCAAAACCCCACCCCCTCCCCAAACACACGCAAACACACACCACTCCCCTCCTCCCTCTTCCCCAACACCCTGCAACACAAATCCCCCAACACCTGCAAACACAAACATCCCCCCAATTACCCTGCAACAACCCCACCCCCTCCCCAACATCCCTCCAACACCCAACTCCCTCCCAACACCATGCAACACCCCACCCTCCCCAACAACTCATCAACACCACACCCTCTCCAAACACCCGCAACCCCCCTCCCATGGCATAGTAGTCTTATGTAGCAAAGGAATTTGAGATACACAATTACGCATATTTAAGTAGCTCCATTGCATACTACGCCGATATTCTCACCGACTTTCATATTGCAAAAAAGGATGTGCCCACTAAATATTCTTTCATGCAGCGCAGGAATTTTGAGTATGCCGATGTACATTTGAAAAAATATAGCAATACGGATTTTTGCATATAATTAGCTCATTGGCATACTCAATTTGCCCGAAATATGACCAAAATCCACCAAGGTACATCCTTATATGCCTTACAGAACTCCAGAAAACGTGTACAAAGGCCTTGCAGGAAAATTTTTCATAAATTATGCCAATTAGAACTTAATTAGCATATTTTACGCCCCAAAATCTAATCAGAACAAGAACTCATCAACCCGCTCTTTCCACCAAGTGGCATCATTGTCGCCCTTACGGAACTCGAGGATAAATCGTGTACAACATGGGTAACATTTTTATCACAGGACGGACGAACGGACGGACGGAAGAACGGGACGGACACTGCTCATTTCATAGTCCTCGTTCGGCGGGGATCAAAAATTCATCTTGATAGAATGGCTTTCACCCCAAAACCCCATCTGTAACGTTCGTGCAAATATTTCATCCAGTGTGATGTGAAAGCCTATAAAAATGTAATTTTCATCTCCTGGAGGCCACTGTGGTTAAAATTAATAAAAATGCTTTGAAATCCAATTATATTAATTTGGTAATCAATCAAAAAGTTAACCATTCAAGAGGATCACAAAATGGCTATGGTTCATTACAACAAATCTAGCCAAGAGCTGTAATGTTTGCGTATAGTACTATAACTCATTACAGAGCAGTTAATATCTATTTTAGATGATCAACGGATTGAGATCTGCAAGATGGAATCCTATATGGGTGTCCAATAGGCTTCAATGTCCGTACGGCGCAGTCACACAGCCGATTTTTGCTAGAACACCCTTCCAGAATGCTCCAGACTGGTGACGACTGGACAATTTTCGAAAAATCGGTGAGCAGTTGTTCTTTCATGTGTAGTTCTGGCAAGGTTTGCATGTTCTGTGCAGTCGCTGTTATAGTCTTACCGATTATTAGCTAGAAAACCGCTTCCAGATTGCTCACGGACTGTGCCGATGGCAATTTTCGAAAAAATCGAGTAAGTTTCCTTTTTCGGTGTAGTTTTGGCCAAGTCTGGGACTTGTCCTGTACAGTATTCTGCAGGCCTGAGTGGTCGGGGCACGTGGCCAAAATTTGAAAAAAACCACCCACAATTTTTCTTGCAGCTAAGAAATCGTGGCGGGTTTTGGAATGGGAAGGTCGGCTTGACCACATGAGCGGTTTGGAAGCGGTAGCCGATGAGTTGTGCGCACAGAGTGCGCTGTGTGCCGTTGAAAGTGGTTGGCAATGATTCTGCTCCAAGCGGGAGAGAAATGCAAGCCAATTGGCACATGAACTGAACATGTTGAATCGGCGACTAAACTCGGCGGCTACAGAAGATAAGTCAACGACTTGCATCTTGACAGCAACTTGTGTGTCGTGTTAAGGGTCTGCGACAGATTGAGAACTGAACAAATGACATGTTGATCGCCTACTGCTCGGCGATTGAGCATCTCTTGTCTTGTAAGTTGAACAAGACTGCAGACGGATTTGGAAAGAAAGTGGGTTCTTGCGTAGTTGGGAAGAGGTTGTGTCGGGTCGCGTCGCAAGTTGTCTTCATGTGACGGAACCTTTTTCTTGGCGGACAACAAAAATCAGGACCATCGACGAGCAGTTTGGCACAATGTCCAATTGTGCCGTTGTTTTCAAAGGTCGGCGGACTAATCGGGGATCTGAACAAGTGGCGTCGCCAATTAAACATGCTGGATCTTGTTGATTCCATGATGCTGTGCGCCTACTGCCGGCGTTTCAGCATCCCTTGTCTCGTTGAATGACGGGATACTAGCCAGACTTAATCATCCCTCAGTCGGGATAAAAATTGTGAATTTTGCAAGTTTGAAACAGGACTGTCAGCCGATTTGAAAAAAATGCGGTCTTGTGTAGTCGGGGAAGTGGTTGGGTCGGGAGCGGTCTTATGTGTGAATATACCTAAGAAGGTAAGATAATTCATTCACATTTTAGGCTAAAGATATATTTGGTGGTTTTTAGTGGATGATCACTCCATAAATCTCAGGTAAGACCAAATAAGTGTCATTGAGTCATTATATATCAAATGTCCCAAGATGGATGTGAATGGATGCATAAAACCTTCCAAAAACAAGCGATATCGCTAGACTATTAGTGATCATATTTTTCAGCGCTTAGTAAATGCCATTGCCAGCCATATTGGATGCCTGTTTTTGATGGCATCTTACATGTATCAATTACTCTGATTACCTAATAATAATGTAAACTGATCTGATTGACTTACAAGGGTATATTGCAGCTCTTAGTTAGATAAAGTTATCAACAATCTTAGAGAAACGGTAGCCATCTTGGATGCTACAATGAAGGGATTGATTCAGGGAGCATCACATTTTGAAAAATATTTCTTATGATTTTAATTAATTTCTTGAATATCAAACATCAGGAAGGATAGGAAGTAGATCACAACCAGACACTTTATTGTACTGGCGGCCATATTGAATCATCATATGTGACCTGCTCCCACAAAACAAAGTCGCCAGAGCACTTTAGGAGAAAGAGATCAATAAACTTGTGTAAAATCAATAGAAAACAAAAGAATTTCAAGACAAGTATTGATTTTTTCATGGACAAAGGGAAGTGCAATGTTTATTTGTGATACATCATTTTGAAGCTTGTTTTATCAGCATTTCAAATCTGCACATACCTCAAAATGAAAATGTTCCGACTTTGTCCGGGTTTTGTCGGAGCAGGTCACATATGTTAATTGGTCACAATGAATGTTTTAACTACACAGGTTAAAAATTACAGCTTTTGAGCAAATATCAGACTCATTTTTAGTGTTTTGGTGGCCAATTTGAATTTGTGTCTTGTCTGGCACCTATCAGATTCAGAATCAGCATAAACAATGGTTAGAAACCGTTGAAAAACATACATCTAATAAAGCAAGGTTGATATCAATTATCAATGAACCTGCAGCTTGGATGAAGTTAGAGTATGTTTATTCAGACTATTTTGCCCCAATTTCAGTTATTTGCCAAATTGTTACTTTCTCTGTACAATACAATATGAGCCAATTATTTAATCCCCTGGATACTACATGCCTATCTATGGGCATCCATACTTTGATTGGTTACTTGGAAGGTAATATCATGTAATGAGCAAATCAGTGATTCTGTAAGAATGTGGTATAGTTTATAACAAATAAAGCAGCACTATTTTGATTGGTTACTCAGAGGGCTATCTCATGTTGTGTCCTGTAATGAGCCAATCAGACAGATTTTATCATAGGTTGTAGTGCCCAGGGGGTGAAGGTCAATACCTAATCACTTTCCATGGTTCCTTTAAAGGTGCAACGAGAGATTTCAAATAACAGGTGTCCCGAAAAAATGTGAAAATTCAGATTTTGGCTCTGATGCATAGCTTTTCATCAAAAATATCCCCATCAGAAAGGATTAAGCTGAGAACTATTTCTTTGGTACAAAAATAGTGAAATTTCTAATTTTGTATAGGAGCAAATACGAAATTCAGCCTATGTTTTCTATTGAAATATAAGCTTACAAAACACCTTTTGTTTTCATTTTTAAGACATTTCTGTACCAAAATACAAGGTCAGAAATCCTTTGAGTGTCTAATCAATATGAAATCACTGCATATGATATCTTACATGGATGTATCAAAATCTCTTGTTGCAACTTTAACACAGTATCACACTTCTCCTTAGAATGACTTCAGTGTCATAAATATATCTATTGCAGATAGGAACTATCACCAATCGTGATAAATAATAAACAAATCCTTTTTCACCAGCAAGACACTGGAACGCAAACCATGAGGGAGCGAACCCCCCCGTTCGGCATATGCATTGTATCAGGTTCATTTGCTGGTGGCGAAGAACCCTTTTCTCCCCCTTCGATGATGTACGATATGTTTGCCGTTTACATTTTGAAAAGTATGAGCATGACTGTTTTGACAATGTTTTAAACTTTATAACCCCGAATGCCGCCTGTGTTTGTGCCACGAATGTGGAATCAATCACCCATGTTACCTAGAAAGAGGAGATTACCGATGATTCAGAAAAGCGAGAAGAATGATAACAAATGGTAATGTGTTCGACCTTCTGGCTATGCATTCGCTTTTTGCCCTCGCGTGAATGAAAAACTTCTTAAAGAATGAAAGTGTGGAGCTTCAAGTTTATTTTATTACAGATTGTTGTCTTGTAATTATGATCAGAAAGGTTCCATATATCATTCTTCGATGCAACATGGAAACGCACACTTTTATTACAAATCGGGCACACTCTTTTTGCATATTGATTTATTGCCTACGGAGAAAATCATTTTTGCACGCATGTATACGTATATATACATCCATGGGGTTGCAAATCACCCTGTATTGGCATTTCCGGGAGGGTGCGGAGCTAACAGTGCAGGAGGGTGTATTCTAGGCTAACACAGTACTATGAACCTTCAAAAAACATTAAAGACACTATCAGCGATCCATCTGAAAGAGTAAAAATATTTGAAATTTGCTGGAACAACTTAAAGGATAAGTCTGTAGAATTCTCGTAAGTTATTTTTTCCAACTGAAAAATTGACAGAAAAGGAGGACTATATAAATCTCCATTCAATTACGTGTTGTAGTAAGTGATCGTAGAGACATTAATGACTAAAATATCTGATTTCATACTTATTAGGTTGCCTTTGGTTGTATAACTTATAGGGTATGTTAGGCCTATCTATATTATGGACATGCAAAAATTTGATTTTTAATGATTTGTTAGATTTTCTGGTTTAGTAAATCACTGATAGTGCCTTTAACAATGCCACAAATCTAGGATCTTCCAGGGTTGCCCGGATCCCCAGATGACTTATAGTGATCATAAGATCAAGAGGCTGATTCCAGGGCTGTTATACAAACAGTACACGGTAAAAAATTGTACATGTTATAGTCAAAATGGTCATATAGCTTATCTGCCAATTAATAATCTTATAATATGATAGCACAGAAACCACATGCAAGGGATGTTACCCTACCCTTCCTGTTTGAGCAAAGTGTACAAACATTGACAAAAAATTTCCTGAAAAAATAATTGTCATTGGAAAATTGACAATATGCTGTAAATTTGATAGCATTTTTATCATTGTAATTTTATAGTGTACATGTAAATTTACACAGTGGTTGGTGGGCAGATTAGTTGCCATAATTTACTGTAAAAGTGCCTTGCAATTGTTTGATAGCTTTCCCTTACATTATACCTATTTTACTGTCACGAAGCTGAAGCAAATGAAATCGCTGCTGTAAAAAAAAGTCTGTGCATGGCCAGCATATCTGTGGCCCTCTCAATGGTCCAAGCATTGGCGGGTCCAAGTAGGGTGGCGCCAGGGGTGGCTCTACTAAGAAAGTTTTTTTCAAAATTCAGAAAAACATAGGTTTTAATCAATAAATGCATTAAAATGAGGGGTTTTTACCTATTTGAGTCAATTGTGTAATTGACTGGCTCCTCATAGTGTATGATTATGTGGTAAGTTATAGGGATCCAAACACACATGCCATGCATGGCACACACACTGCTGCATGCACATACATACACATGCATACACCACACACACACCCGACTCTCTCTCTCTGCAACTAGAAAGGTGTAATGTGTGAGTTATTTTTTTTTGGGGGGGGGAGGTTATATTGTTGAGAATTTTGTTGAACATTGGACAATGCTGCACCTGCACCATTTTGTGTTATGCGGGAATAAAGTTATTGTTGACAAGTTGTAAAGGGGCCTTTTCGGATCCACAGCCTCGTCCCCCCGACCTATACCTAAAAAAAGTCGCGATTTTTATATCATCCGAACCATTTGCCTAAATTATAAGTATGTGTACCAAATCTTATGGTGCAAATTCGATCTGCTCTTGAAGAATCCTTAATTTTGTATTGTTCGGTCCGTAACAACAACATTACAACACAGTGGTCTATAAGGGCCGTGTGGATCAAACATTTGTGCATAAACATCAAAACGCATTGTCCTGAAATTTGGAATAAGGCCTTTTCTCAGGCATATCTAGTGAACCATAAACAAAGTGAATGACTAGGATCACAAATGCACCTTTAAGATGTTTGAAGAGGGTTTACTGCCACCTGCGCAGTCACAAGATAGGTTTGGTAACATTTTTTGGGGGGGAGGGGGTAGAAGGAGGTTTATTGTTGAGGAGTTTATTGTGAAGAGGGCAATTCCTGCCCTTCTGAACTACAGCCTGCACCTTGGCATAAGATAGGGTTTTGTTATCTCATATACTCTTGTACCTCTTAACAGTCCACTAATCCCACTTTTGGAACAATAACATACTAAGCGAACTTTATTCCCTCACTACACAATGGCGTTCTCTTACAGGACTATGCATACACTATACTACGGAAGGGGGAGATGACAAATGTACCCCTCTCAACAGATCCTGCAACGAGAACAAATTGGAACAAAAATGGCAGAAAAATTAGGGCATCTGTAGAGAAAGTAGTTTGGTTTGCAATCTTTGAACGCAAATCTGGACGAAAATTACTCACTCGCCTCACTGAGCCAGTGAGCTGGTATGATACAATCAATGTCAGTAGTGAAATTGTGCATTATGCATGCAACATTGCACACAACAAATTTCTTTTCTTCCCTCAAGTTACTACTCATCTTTTTGTCTTTAGTGCGAGTTTGGCCTTTATTATTCTATATAAATCTGAAGTCATTTCGCTGTAAGGAAAGCTAGCTGATCGCTTTTTTGCACTGATAGCACTTAGCATCTCTCTTTCACTGTCATATTCAAGCTTACAATATTCACTCTCCTATTTGTTTTACAAACTAGCATGTCTCAAAATAGCAAAACCTTTTCTTCACTCTAATTTTAGAATTTCTTTTCCAAGGCTTCTGGCTGCTACTCTATATGGAACTAGTCAAAGGCTCTTTGTGTGTATTTTAAAGGTTAATTCTTCAGACTGGTTCCTTATTTATGTATCCCTCAAAATGACTCAAGAAAATTTCATAACATGAAATCATTTCTTAGTAAACACTTGTTGGGTCTTCAGAAATTTTTAAAGACCTTTGCTACAGAGTTTCAAGAATCTTTACTTTGTAAAACTCTTGGACCTCTTGCATATTGCCAATTTTGTTGTGTTGGCAACTCCCATCTTGGGACGCTTAATACGCATATGCACGGCTGTTAAGACCCCCTTTTTTCAGCATCATTTATTTTTTTTTTAAATTCACCCAAAGACCCTATATTTGTGAAATGTTTACCACTGTCACCCAAATCTTTTTTGGGAAAATTTTTGCCCCCAAGACCTATTTTTTAGAAAATTTTGCACAATCTCACCCAAAGATCGCCATTTTTTTTGGAAAATTTGTCACTCGGAAAACCCCTATTTGTGGGCAATCTGGCTGCCCTGGGTCACGGTTGTGAAGTTTAATATTGTTTAATAAGAGGCATGAGCTGGTAGCAGACTTATACCTTTTATATTTCTTTTTGTCAAACTCATCTAGTTAAAACCACAATCAGTAAACTTTTCCTTTAAAATTACAATTCTAGATCGTCTCTCTCAACTGCAATTGTTGCATCATAATACAACCATTCCTTTGTGATAACAGGCATAGGCAACAGCGCTGTAATCTTGATGAAATGGCACTTTATAAAAGGCTTGTATTTTTATTATTATTAAAATACCCTCTGCTTGTTCCCTTTCTGTTGTCAAAACTAGGCCTAGTTATTAGTAATAGCAGTATATCTCTGTTAATAAATGTATCAACTCATGTAAAATTAATAACTTAAGTATTGATTTTAATTTAATTTTCCAAATAATATACTTTATTGCCTTATTGAGGGGCGGCAGCTGTGAACAGCGGCAACTGTCGTCGTTACATTAAAGCAATAATGGCACATTTTTGAAAAGTGCCCACAATTTTCAAAATTTGATATTTTGGCACAGTTACGTTGGTAATTATCTAGGAAACTATACCTGCAAACGAGAATGCTAAAAAATGCGTATTTATCATAAAATAAGCGATTTTGTAATTAGAATTGGGAGTCCCAGATTGGACTTAACGGCAGAGCTGGAAATGCTATGTTTATGTCCGTCCATGATGAATAGT
This sequence comes from Ophioderma brevispina, assembly GCA_023653785.1. NCBI lineage: Eukaryota > Metazoa > Echinodermata > Ophiuroidea > Amphilepidida > Ophiodermatidae > Ophioderma > Ophioderma brevispina. The sequence goes on along the minus strand of JAMKCH010078039.1, from coordinate 22,618 downwards.
GCCACCTCGAGAAAATAACCTCTAACTTGACTTGCCTGAACCAATAAAACAAACTAATGGATGAGCGTAGACACGTACATGGCCCTATTTCCCAGCTATTTCACATTGGAAGGCTGTTTCCAGCAACCGTTGAATTATTATCGGAGATCTCCGATAATAGTTATTCTAACTACAAAATTTGTTTGTGAGACACAGACATTTTCGAGCTTCACCATTCACAGGTAAGTTTACTAGCCAGTTACCAATGCAACCGTGTAAAAATCTCAATTTTTTTGAAAAATTGAGGGCGCTCTTAAAAAAATGTGCTATTATTGCTTTAATATCACATTCTGCTGGTGGATATACTTTGTTCGTTCTCGAGTTTGGGGGTGATGTCATGACGCGACTTTGCATTCGTTCGTTCTAGCGTTTGGATTGCACCGCCTTTCTTCGCGTGCGTAAATGCTGCAATTCCAAGGTCGACGCGTGCGTTTCTCGGGTGCAGAACCTAACGCGCGCAGTGACATCACCCCCAAACTTGAGATCGAACAGAGTATAGTGGTATGTGTCTCTGATTGACTCAACACATTATATAACATGATATAACCTCTGAGAAACCAACCAAAGTACTATAGTCACCGTAATAATTGTTTGAACTAAGCGTACGCAGTACCAGTGTGTGCGACCAGTACACGGGCGTATCACGTGCCTATTTTTATCTGTGTTTATGCGCTGTTTACAGCAGTACGACTTTCTCACAGCACTCACACAGCAGATTGTTCGAATCAGTTCAAACAATTATTACTGAGAGTAATACCTTCTATGTTTCTGTTATGTAACTTTGAGCATTTCTAATCATGTCTCTGATTGGCTAATTACGCCCGAGACGAATATACCTAACAGAGATTCGAAGCAAGTAATCAATGGATTGTTTGCAGCGTGCAGAGTCTGGTACGGTATTGTGATGTTAATTCAACGATTCCCTCGACTGATCGAGAAGCAGTAATCATTATTCAATACATTTCAATGTATAACCCCCAAGATTTGAGTTTGGCGGGCTATTTTTAAATCATTGATGCTCACATGTGCGTGTTATTTGTCAAAACACCTTGAACGCAGTTTAGTACTCAATGACTTTTGCATATAAGCCATGGAAAAACTTAAAATGACCCCAATTTTTGTACACACCCACACACAATTGGAAAAAGTAAAATTTGCCAAATTTCATGTATTAATGACATCCTTGGATATCTTGAAATATCTGAGTTAAATAAAATTGGTATTTTCTCTTCAATATCACAAAATATTGAAAAACGACCTATTGGACCCAGTTTATTTCTCAAACTTATTTGGACATTTTATTTTAATTTTGACTTATGTCTTTGAAAATGAAGTTATTGATGACCTGGCCAAATGCATAAAGTGTTAATGTGAGCTGGGTCCTAAGAATAATTATATTCACGGTAGGTCATGAATTGAAGCACAAATTGGGTAAAAGTGCCTGATTTGCAGGATACCTCGCTCATAGAAAGTAAGGGTGCTCACAGCGCCATCGTGCGGCCAAGGCATTGCAAGCCGAAACAGACCTGGTTCGATACGCTCAAGCTGTTAACAATAGACTACAGCTTTGCTTCCGATCTCTGTTAGGTATATTCGTCTCAAATTACGCCATATAACTCTGTGATTAACCAATGAAATTGTTCTGTAGTGCGCAGGGAGTTAATTGGCTGGCAGTAACAATTAGGAATGGTGTGAATGGATAGCGACTGGTATAAATGGCCGATAAGCATGGCGTACTTGGTATTTATAATTATAAATTTATACTTTACATTGATATGTCCAGTGGGCCGGGTACTGAAAGGATGTAGAATCGGCCTATAGACCAGTTAACATCCTACGTCACTTCTTTTGTTGCCTGCGAATCCATTCCTGCGAATCGTTACGGCCCATAGTATTAAAACTCTAACAAATACAATTGCCAGTGTGTAACAGTCAGGCCGACCTATTTCAAAATACCAGGCCCTAACATGTTTACAAACATTGCTGTTAACTGGTCTATTGAATTAGCGCTCAGCCCCAGAGGTGGCACCCGAGGGTAATTGGGGGGGCCTCCTAATTGTTTCAAAATTCAGAAAAAAACAACAGGGGGATTCACTCTCCTGGAGGTTTCAGGCCACACCCTTACTTTAGTTAGCATAGGTATAGGTAGTAAGGCAATATTATATACCTTTTCCTTGTTGCTTTTGACAACAAGGTTGTACAACATTCACTGCCATTGATTAAACCTTAACAGAATAAATAAACCAATCAAATAGCACCTGAATGGGTGTGGCGTTCACCCACAGTAATATGGGTCCAGACCGGGGTTTAGACCCCAAATAGGCCTAGGGTTCACAGTCTTACCATGTCCCAAACAGGGTTGTGTGTGTGGGTTTTTTTTTGCAAATGACCCTAAAGCACCACAATAACAAATGTTTTGTTACTCCATTTATATTCTGTTTTCATTCAAAATCAATAATATTAATCTTTGCCAGAAAATATTGTTTTGTTGCCAATAAGCAGCTGGTTTAACATGCACAAAACAATGAAAGTTAAAACTAGAATTTTCGGCTTTCGCGTCTCGGCTTTCCGCTCGCTATAAAATTCAATAAGATAAGCTGTCTTTGGGCCGCCCCATGACCTTTGACCTGGCACGTGACCTTTGATCTCACTCATCAACATATTAGGGATCGCATTGTGCCACCTATGACAAAAGTTTGGTTCCAATTGAACTTCAAGTTTCAATTTAGATGAATTTTACATTTTAGCCCATTTTTCCACTTGACCTCACATGACCTTTGACCTTTCAAACATGACCTTTGACCTCATCAACGTATTATGACGGATCCCATTGTGCACCTACTGAACATAAGTTTGGGGGGTTCCACTTGATTAAACTTTTCAATGAGTCAATTTAAAAAAAACTTAACAATTTTGACACACACATCCACACACACATCCACACATACACACACCCAACGATTGCTAAGTGGTCCTGCCAGCTATAGCTGGCGGCCCAAAAACAAAAACACAAATCTGGGTCAGTTGGGTCAGAGTAGAAGTTTCGTCAACAAATGATCATGATTATGAAAACAATTTGACTGCACAAATGAACACCGACCATTACGGAGGGAAGCGTTATGTAGCCGTTATGTCAAGGGTAAAGGATTGAGGAGGGAATATAAAAATGTTTGTAAGCAAAGGGAACATGAACATTTCATCAAGGAGAGAAAGGAATGGAACTTTTAAATGGGGAAATCTCATAAAATCAGGGGAATGGGAAATTTGTGAATGAAAGCAAAGGAGAACATTTTTTCCTGAAAAAGTTTAAATCTCCATCCTAACCAGCATAATAATGACACCTCCTTATTTTGGACTGGGTTTCTCTCTACTCGACCCCCCCTTCACACAATACACACATATTCATGCTTAGGTGTAAAATCATGCATAAATTGACATTACTTAAAGGGATTAGCAGCGATTTGCTAATCTGAAACATCGAAGAAATCATCAACATCTATTTTTGATGTACTGGCACAGCCCGTTTGGATATGCCAAACATAACAGCAACAGTGGTTGGTGTGAAATCGCTATTAAAGACAAGGCAGTACTTTTTATCTGATTCTTTAATTTCTATACGTGCGTATCAAAATTCCGACTTGAGATCAAAAAAGCCTTTTTTTTGGTGAATATCCCAGATTTTAAGCGTGATATTGTGCACCATGATCAATACAGTTTGACCTCAAATACAAAGGTGGTTGATCTTTGTTTATGCTGTGCTACTGTAAACCACAATCAGCTGTTTATTGTAGATTTTGAGACGTCATCGCTGTATGTCTATTTATGGGAGACGGTAGGACAAATTTTCTCAAATACTTCATTTTTTTCACTATTTGGTGGTTTGTTTCTACATTAAAGCAGTTATATGGAATTGTACACACTTATCCCTGATTTATAAGTTAAAACGAATGCATTTCCACATTTTTCGATTCTCTCGCAATATCGCTGCTAATCCCTTTAAAAGGGACAGGAAATTTGAGAATACAAATTTCTCTCAATTTGCACTTAAAGGCCGACTCAGAGATTTCCTGAGGAAGGCGCCCTCAATTTTTTTTTTAAATTGTGTTTTTTGCATAACATCATGTTTGTCCATATACTAATCATTGTCTGAAATAGCTAAGCTCAAATGGAAGTCCTCCATATAGATGATCACAACTTGGTTATAAAATTCCGAATCCAGAATTTTTGTTAAACACAGTATCCTATGGCACACACTACTATACACACATGCTTACTGTATCAAAATGAAAAATCCGATTGATCTCAAACTTTGGAATTGTGCATTTTAGGTTACTATCTTTAGTTCTAGTAGGCCATTTGTAATTATTAAACAAACAATTATATTTCAAAATCTCTGAGTAAGCCTTTAATTGGTTGTAGAACACCAACCAAGAATGTTTTGAAGGTTTATTGGACAAACAAGTAGAAAAGAAAACAAAAACTGTTTTGAACTTGCTTGCTATCGTAATCGTCACCATAGAAAAGCATGCTTTGATTTTTCTGTCATGCATGACAGAAAAATTCTAAATCATCTTAATGATCTTATTACAAAACAACAGCATATTCAGCTTATTCACTTCAGCTATGATCTAATGCATGCGCATTGGTAAGCATCCCAGGTATGCCAAAAAACCTGGTTTTGAAAAAAATTGGGAGCGCTTCTTTCTGGAAATGGCCCTATGTCTCTTTAACATTTTCTCATAGAACTTAAGTGTTTATAATATATGAATGTTAAGAAAAGGCCAGCATACCTACCCTCTACCCTATTTTCTTCAGCTTGTTATCCAAATACAACAATTCTTTTAGGCCTAAGTGATACCACAAAAGCTGTTCAGCTTGCGATGTACCAACCTACCCATTTCCTAGTTAACATGCAAGGACAGGATAGTTGTAGCATTCACAATTGTAGCAATAAGTAACACTTCACTTTACCAGAATTCAAGCCACAGGGTGAATTTTCGCCGCGGCCGGCCAGTGTAAAAGCAGAGGTCAAACCAGACAGGCCAGTCCTCGGTTAGGGCAAGTTCAATTTCCCTCTCCGTTCACGTTTCCCTCTTGTTTTTGTTATCCGATCGGATTTCATCAATTTTGCTATGATAATGGCGAAATATTGGATTGACCAATTTGACTGGAGTATAAAGAAGGATGTTCGGTGGATTTAGGGGAAATGAAATGGAGATTTTTAAAAGATTAGGTACAAGAGGGAGTTAAATGTGGACAGAAGCTACATGATATTGTATTTCAAATTTTCAATTGAATCTGTGTGTGTAAAGTGGATATTTGGGAATTGTGAGATAATGTATTGAAATTGGATAGATGACCAATAGTTTGAGAGTTTAAATTTAAGCAAATTTGATAAATTCAAGGTACAATGCAAAATAATATCAATATGGAAGTATAAAATATCACCTGTACAATGCACCGGGGTCAACCTAAAAGCTTACACTGCTTCAAACCATTAAATATTAAAGGTTCAATTATTTAACAAACTGAATGGTTCATGAATATTTTAGCTCTCAGAATTTCTCTCTTTGTTATATTAATGCGTGGATCTGTGATTTGACAAATGAGCTCAATATGAACTGAGGTGCCAACTCTTCTGTATAGGCCCTAAAGGTAAAATCAGCCTTGCCTGCATTTAAAGGGACACAAGGAGAATTTTGGAAGATACAAATTTGCACCTACCGAGAACATTTTGAAGTTTTTTATTGGACAAATAAGTAGAATATGAAACCAATGCAAAAAATTTAGCTTTTGAAAAAATGGGGGTGGACTTATCTGAAAATGTCTAAAGTTGTGTTTCTCTTACATTTAGCCCAGTCATTCAAGTACCAGTTTTGTACTGTCTCTAAGCAAAATCAGCAAAAAACAGTGTGTGTGAATGCACAAAGATTGTTAAGTGCAATAGCTGCCATGTGATACATCTGTGTGCTGCCATGTATAAAATGACAAAATTTATCTTTCCTTGAGTCAGTGGCTCTTGAAATGGTTCTTCAGGTGGCTATGTCACCTGAAGAACCATTTCAAGAGCCACTGACCAAAACCTTAAAATGCATAATAGTACGTTGAATGGAAATTTCTGACAAATGGCAGCTATTTCATTTACAACCTTCTTGCATTCACATGACATTTTCTCTTGTGCTAGTGTCAGTACAATGACATTACAGACTTAAAGTGTATTACCTTTGAATTGGCCAAGACCGCCAACAGGAGGGGCAACCAGGCTCAGACCATTGAATGAAAGTACACAAAACCAAAAGTACATTTCATTGAGGTTAGACTTTTTAAGGCAATACTTAATTTTTCTGTCGTGTTTCACACACATTTTCTAAAACAGGGCCCTGTATTTTTATCTACCCCTAAGGCCTGGGCCAACTCTCGGCAGCCCCACAATTTGTATACTATTGCTATTGATTGAAAAGAAATGTGGTTATGCCAGGTGGAAGTTAGATTAAGATTGTGATGTCATCATAATGAAGATGCACTTAAAGGCCGACTCGGAGATTTCCCGAGGATGGTGCCCTCAATTTTTAACAAATCATGTTTTTTGTATATAAATAATGCTTGTCCACATACTTATTTGCTGTGTGAAAATAGCTAAGCTCAATTTGATCTCCTTCATATAGAACTTTGTAATAAAATTCCAGATCCAGAATTTTTGTTATACACAGTATCCTATGTGTAGTTTATTAATGGACAGTTACTGAGCCTTCAAACATGTACAGTTACAGAGCATGCCACTACACATAATGTTTACTACATCAAAAGCAAAACAAAAAAGAAAAGAATAATCTCATACCTTGGAATTGATTATTTTATGTGAATATATTTGATTCTAGTTGAATAATTTTTAATTAAAATGCAAAAAAAAAAATTATATTTCAAACTTTCTGAGTCAGCCTTTAAAGTAGACTTTCACTGGTTTTGCCTTGAAATTGTAGAAAACTAATAGATAGATTTGGGGTTTTTGGGGGGAGGGGGGAGAGAATCTGACATTATAATATCCACGCATACCCATTCACTTGTGTCTGTATGATATTATATAATACCTCTTCTTCGATGCAGTTTCATTCATCACTTTAATACTGACACACCCATAGCATTGGCATCTGTGACATTTATGAACAGTGAACACTGGCCTCAACATATTGCATCACACGACATTACACAATTCAATGACGGTATCATTTTTGTGCCAATGCTTTCCGAATGTCACCTTACAAAAATAGTCTCTCAAAAATTCTCAGCTTTCCATATGTCTCCGTCCTCCCTGGCAAAACTTGTTCACCGAGGAATTTTAATGACGGACAGTTACCGAGCATGCCAACGACCTCCCGGGCATAGAGTCCCTGAGATGGCCCATAGGAGTCCTAATGCTGCATCCGGACTCAAATGAAATGACACGCATTTCTGCTTGCAACGACCAGGTGGTGAGTGGTGTGTGCGCGTGTGTGCCGAATTGTGCAACTGGCAATGCATAGGAAATTATGACCATTGCTATAGAGCAAGAGAAGAATGATGAGCTGGTGATGAGGTTTTCCAACTCTAGGGAACAGTAACATGGATAGATATGAGGAATACCTGCAGGCATATGAGGTGCATGCAAGTCCTGCGCTTCTTGTCCCTCCTTGCGTGCAATAGGGGAAACACGCATGACTGTAGGTGGAGTGCCGAAGCAAGAGTACCTCCGTCTAATTTTGGTATTAGGTGCGAAGCAGCTGCTAACCAGGCATTTCACAAAATGTCCCATTTGAGGTTATTCCTCTCCTATAAAATGCCTAATTATACCATTTGAAGGGTTTCACTTTTTCAGGCTATATCTATCCATATGTATCCCCCGTCCTGTAATAACAAAAAAGTGCCCTTCGAGTGTCTGCATTCAACGGCTTTTCCCAATTGGTTCAATTCTGTCAAAAACACTCGACAAACAGCCAATTGTTTATCTTCTTGTGTATTTTCTGCTGCATGCAACAATATTGAAGTCAAAGACCTACGAGTTAGTGACTTTACACAAAGCTCGCTCGGGGGAATCTTTTGCCAAACCAAAGGATAGCGATCAGAGTCGTCAACTTCAAACAGATCACAAATGAACCTTAATGAGGAATATGGCCGTATCCAATCTAGTCCTTCCCCTAATAAATCTTTGATCTGGTTGCAGAGATTTTGATCTGTTCTTAGTGCCGATCCCTTACACTTAACATAAGTCACATTTGTAAAGAACAAAGTAACATGATGTTCCAACAGGAAGGACTGAATTTTCATCTGGCAATATACTGCCTAAAAGGGTCTTGCCTGCTGTAACAAAAATTGTAATCAGTCAGAGCGCAATGTTACACTTTAATATACTTCCCATAAGTAATAACAAGGAATAGCATTTATGCATATTGTCAATGCCATTTCACATCAGCAGGGATTCATCATCTGTCATGAACAAAATGCTAGCTTACTTGAATATAGGTTAAAAATTAAACTTGTTTGTTTCAAAGCTGCCTGAATATACTAGAGCAATGATGATTCTTTTCTCCTCAAATCAACATTCTCAATTCTTATTTGTAAAATGTGGTTGAAAAGGTATGAAAATTGGGTGTTTTGGGCAAATTGCACACACAACTTTATGTAATGTTTATTTACCACACCTGTAGAGATGGTCAATAAGTATTGTAAGCTTGTATTACAACTTGTAAATTATCCACATTAGAAAAAACATAAGGGATGTTTTAATGGTTGTGTGATTTGCATGCAAACATTGTTTTGGGTATGTTCACTGTAAAGCCATACATTAGCGACATGGGGCAATCTACACGGCAGCGCAGATCCAGATCGGATCCCAGATCAATCTGTTTCCTCGTAGACCAGTTTGTGTCTACACGGGCAACAGCCAAACTTGATCCAGATCTGCAATGCGTACATAGTGTGTACACGCGTGGTTAATGTCGCTGCACTTTAAGCGCATACTTTTAGGTTACGCGTAAAGTATTCTTCGATCACCAAGGTTACGCGTAGCATTTGTACACTTACGCTTTGAAAGGTTGCCGTACTTTTGCACTCGCTGCGCTCACGGTCTCCCGTGATCTGGATCTGTGATCTGATCTCGGGGAAACAGATTGATCGGGACTGCCGTGTAGATTGCCCCATGTTTAAATGAGGCATTCAGCATGGAGTTGATAATATTCATCTAAAAGCATTTAGATTCTACATGTGGCATTTAGTGTTTATGTTCTAAACGCAATGTGTTTAGAAGTCAAACACGAGTGTAGAAAGCAAAACACTATCTACAAGCATAACATATTTTAAATGTGCTGCAATCAAGTTCTTAATTTAAAGCGGCACTGACACATTTTCAGAAAATCATGAAATTTCTTCAATTTGCTCGCAAATGATAGGCCATTGGAAGAATAGAGATATATTTTACACATAAAAATAACATCCAAAAGCAGAGAGGGACATTAATAAGAGGCTAAAGACATCCAGGTAATTTGTAGACTAACTTTTAAGTTTGCCGTAACTTTAATCAACAAATGTGTCTATTACATGAATATCATAGACTCGTACTCATTGATATTAAAACCACAAAGGTCGCAGACCGGTCAAACAAGGTGCATGCTGTGAGAATCAACTCTGGCATGTGTTTTCTTGTGTTACACGCCATTTCCGCGTCGTCTGCTGAATTAATGTCACCGTCGACATTCATTATAAAATTGTTCTGTGTACCCATAAGCGCGCTGATTTGGGCTTAATAATTTCAGGTGAGGGCTAATGTATATATAAAAGCTTTATAACCATGCAAAAATATCAATTTTGAAAAATCTAGAGAGTGCACTATTTTTCAAACATGACAGTGTCTTTTTAAAGAGACACACTGACATTTCCAGAAAGAAATGGACTCTTCATTTCCAGAAAGGGCCCCAATTTTTTCAAACCCAAGATTTTTGCATATTTGGAATGCTTACCAATGTATTAGATCACACCTGAAGTGAATACGCCGAATATGCCTTCTTATGTAATAAGATGATGATTTAGAGATGGTTTTCTTTAGAGACTATTACGATAGCAGGCAAGTTAAAAACAAAGCTTGAGGTTTTCCTTCATATTTTTTTTGTCCAATGAACCTTCAAAACGTTCTGAAAAAAATCATCTCCCGTCACTTTAAACGCTCGACTCGAGCACTTGTAAAATATAAAAATGTGCTTTTATTTGTTGCGAAATTGAATTATCTTGGCAAATTGAATTAAAGTAAACTGCTTGAGGAAAATGTCATTTTATTATATTACATGAAATTCTGACCTAGTTTGAAATTGAAGGGTCACAAATGGAAGATATGACAAGAAATATATTAATAAATTTCGACAAAAATATTAGATTCTGAATCCCGGTTCTGAATGTCTCATAAAGTATGAAGCAAACAATGATTGGTTTTTAGCATTATTGCTAAAATGGAAAAGATATTTGAGCATTCTGAAGAACCCTCCCGGGTTGAAAAGCAAGAAATTTTTCATATGCCCATTCATGCTTGGATTTTTCCAAGAAAAAAATAGCTAGTATTATGACAAATATCCAATTCTTTTTGACAGAAGTTAGTCAAAATGCACATATACACACATTGGAGTGCTTTTAAATAATAAAAAATAAATGAAATAAACATGACACTATTCATTTGATCCCTACTTGATTTTTTTTATAAATTTTGTTTTGAAGTGCATATCGAGCATCAGAATTAAAATGCATGAGTTAAATCCTTGTTTGTGTGTAGTTTTGCACAGAAGTGGTTCATCTGCTGTGTGACTGAGTGGGCACACCTTTACAAAATGGAGTGTAAGTCCAGGATTTTTTTAGACTTGGGGTCATTTGGTGACAGTGAATAAATCCAGAGCATGGTGCTGAGGCTTATCTCTCCTGATTTAACAAATTAAAGTGTATAATCATTATCATAAATTTTAGTATTAACCTTGTATAGTGCATCCTATGCCTTTGAATCTGAAATATAACAAGAATTACAGGTTGAAGGTGCCCCACCCGATTGCAACATGTGTGTTTCTCCATTTCATAGGAAGAGCTATCGCCAAAATACTTTCATTCCAAAATTTCATTTGAATCAGACATTTCATTTTAATAGAGTACTGTACAAACTATTTTTGGTTACCATAAACAAACCATATTTTAGCCTCTAGTATTGGAACGGGAAGAAGTTAGTCAAAATATTTTGCAGCTGAGATGAGAAAAAATACAAGCTTTCCAATGGTACCAAAATCTCAGGTTTGATGGTGTGAAAGGTAGGGTCAAGGCGGAAGATGCAGTGGTGCCCCTTTTAAAGACTGAATCGGAGATATTTCTTGAGAATGGCACCCTCGATTTTCTAGCAACTCATGTTTTTTGCATATAAATAATGATTGTCCATTCCACATGCTAATTACTGTGTGGAATAGCTAAGCTCAAACCGATGTCCTTCATATAAAAATCACAACTTTGTGATAAAATTCTGGATCCAGGATTTTTATAATACACAGTATCCTATGGTACTGTTATACTTCAGAGGTTAACTACATCAAAACAAAAAATCCGATACTCAAACTCTGGAATTGAGCAGTTTAGTTGACTAATTTTAATTCTAGATAACTATTTTTAGATAGCTACTAGCGGGGAGCCTGTGCTGCGCACGGGCCCCTACTAGATGAGTATACCTGATAGATGAGTATACTGGAATGTTTTCAGAAATTAAGGTACTGTAGTTGACCTAATTAGTGCCCCGGGCACTTAAGTCAGTCATTTGAAGGGGGGGTGCTTATTAGAATGAAGTAAAGTCTTAATGGGGAATTCCGAGAGAAAATAATAGTAACTAGAATTTCGCGGTTCTCGGCTTTCGCGCTCGCTATATTCAAAGAATATAAGCTGTGGGCCGCCCCATGAAAAAACTTAACAATTTTTGACACACACATCCATACAAACACACACACATACATACACACGCACAACGGATTGCTAAGTGGTCCTGCCAGCTATAGCTGGCGGCCCACAAAAATGCAATGTGACTGAATAATAACCTCTACATGACCTTTGACCCCAAAATGACCCCTCAAAAACATGACCACAATTTAAAAAAAAAAAAAAAAAAAAGTATACCTGATAGATGAGTATACTGGAATGTTTTCAGAAATTAAGGTACTGTAGTTGACCTAATTAGTGCCCCGGGCACTTAAGTCAGTCATTTGAAGGGGGGGGGTGCTTATTAGAATGAAGTAAAGTCTTAATGGGGAATTCCGAGAGAAAATAATAGTAAAATGCAATGTGACTGAATAATAACCTCTACATGACCTTTGACCCCAAAATGACCCCTCGAAAACATGACCACAATTTAAGTGGTATAGCGAAACTCTACCACCATACCAAAACTCATATTCATATGTCAAAGCATGGCCAAACTACCCGATAACGACCCCTGTATGACCTTTGACCCCAAAATGACCCCTCGAAAACGTGCCCACAAACCTCGTACAGCGAAACTCTACCACCATACCAAAACTCATATCCATACGTCAAAGCACGGCCAAGTTACCTTATGACCCCTGGATGACCTTTGACCCCAAAATGACCCCTTGAAAATGTGACCACAAACCTTGTACGTCAGAGCTCTACCACCATACCAAAATTCATATCCGTATGTTAAAGGACGGCGAAACGCATAGCCGGCCAAACAAACCCACAAAGTTGATTTTTTTTAGTAATATAGATATAGATTTTGAATTTTCACACAAAAGTTATATATTTCAAAATCTCTGAGCCTCCCTTTATGTAATGAATCAGCATTTGTGAAACGCCTCAATGAGTTGGAAGAGGACATGAAATTGCAATTGCATCAAAGTATTCCAGTAGAATAATGAGACTGTTGTATCTAAATTGTACACTACATATAGCATTAACTATTTTGGGCTAAATTTTCATTGACTCTCACCAACACTGTGACTATCACCCAACTATTTAAATGGATAAGCAGCGATCATGCGAGAGAATAAAAAAATATGGAAATGCAAATTTTTAGCTCAAAGATAAGTAGGTACAATTCCATATACTAATAACTAGTTTAATGTATGAACAAAAACACCAAGTATTTGGGGAAATTTTTCATACCGTCTCCCACCAAAAGACATCAGCGATGGCATCTCAAAATCTACACCAAACAGCTGATTGTGGTTTACACCAGTACAGAATTAACAAAGATCAATAATATTTGTATTTGAGGTCAAACTGTACAGAAAATGGTGCACAATATTACGCTTATAAATCTGGAATATTCACACGGAAAGGCTTTTTGATCGCAAGTCGAAATTTTGATACGCACGTATAGACATTACACAATCAGATAAATACAACCTATCTTTAAAGGCCGACTCAGAGATTTTCCGAGAGGGCGCCCTCAATTTCCAAAACATCGTGTTTTTTTGTCATGTACATAATGCTTTCATATCTAATCACTGTGTGGAAATTGCTACTTAATCGAATTCCTTCATATAGAATCACAACTTTGTTTATAAAATTCCGGATCCGGAATTTTTGTTATACACATATCCTATGGGAGGTAATACTACACATACATGTTTACTGCATCAAAACGAAAATCCGATTCATCAAATTTCGGATTGTGCATTTTAGGTTCTATCTTTAGTTCTAGTTGACTATTTTTCATTATTACACAAACAAATATATTTCGAAATCTCTGAGTCAGACTTTTAATACACGGATTTCAGCCAACCACTTGCAGGTTATGCTAGCACATCCCTCCCACGCAGTAACAAAAATACCAAAATAGTAATTTTGATTTATTTTTTTTTATGTTTCGGACCAGCAAATCGCTCTTACAACTACACCTTACAACAGAGAACTCACTGATACAATTATTCAATACATTCAATAATGGGAGTTTCTGTAACCTCACCCATTCTGACACTTTTTTTCTGACACACCATATGATTTCAGGAACCCATTCACAGAACAAAGCACAATTTATTCGATTAAGGTTCCAATTCATAGGTGTGCCATGTCAGAAAAAAAGTGGTCAGATGGATCAGGTTACAGAAATTCCTCATACCATTTAGTCCAATAACTATATTAGGTCTAATACCATATCAACTATTTATAGTCTAATAGCAATTTGGTTCTAATATTACGTAACCATTCTGATGTAATTTCTAATAGGTCTTAGACTAAGTGGGTATTAGACCAAGTGGTTTTGACTAAATGGTTATTATAGACCAAATCGTTTCTTAGACAAATGGTTGTTTAACATAATGGATAATGGACCAAGTGATTTAGACCATATGGTTTATTATACTTTGATTCACCACCAAATAGGCGGGAATTATTCGGTTTGTTATCGGTCAGCGCGTAAAAGTAACCCATATGTACTCGAGCGTTTGCACAGAAATTGCGCGTGCCACGCATACCTAGACCTGTTTTGGGTCTCTTGCGTTGCCTTCTGCCTACATTATTCCATATATTTTTTCACTGTTATGAGGCCCGCCTATTTGGTGGTAATCAAAGTATAGACCAAATAGTTACTAGACAAATGTGGACCAATTGAATTAAATAATACTGGGACTAAATGGTTACTGGATTGTTCTGGTTATTGAGCAAGTGATAGATAGACCATGTGAGATATAGAATTAGGCCATACTGCAAAAAAATGTTAAGCAGTATAAAAAGGGGTGTTTGACTTGTAAATTCAGGCGAAATGAGATCATTGTTAAGACGGTCACATGACATCCAACCTAGTAGATGCCCCAGCCCCACACAATCCTGGATCATACATCATTCTCAACTGAAAGCAATAAAACCCCTTGGGTAAAACATGCATGCAATTGCTTTCTAAATACAAATTTGAGCAGCTATTGAAAATCCCTACACAATGCCAGTAATAGCAACCCATTCCATTCTGCACAGAGCCCTACACCCACTTACTAATCATCCCTCTGATGCATCATTGTTTTCTAGTCATCCAAAAAAACTCCAAATTTTATTCTGATGATTATTGTGATCAATGTTTCTGTATGGTTTATGGGAAAGCAAGATTCCCTACAATGTCTTTCACCCAGGCCAACATGCAGGTCAAATTACTAGGCCTGCAAATCTCTCCTCGGCTCTCACTCTCGGGTCGTCTCTCTCTCTGTCTGTCTCTACTGTATATCCCTCATTTATCATGCATCATGCAAATGTCTCATCTTCTACCATTTACACCTTCAATAATGAACACCTACACGAAACGAGTCGGGGACCGGGCGGCAGGAGGGGAAGGCTGTGGGACGGGTTGAATAGGATATGGCGATGGTTTGTGGGGGGGGGGGGGGCATGGTGGATTTTTGCCCCCCCCCATTTTTTTCTTCCCCCAATTTTTTTTTCCTCCTCCCCCCCCCCCCCCCCCCGGCCGAAAGAAAAATGAGGGATATTTGGCAAAGTTCGTCAATTGGGGCACAAAATCACCATTTGGGGGAAAATCAGCGTTTTGGGCAAAATTGGTTAAAAAGCTCAAATATTTGATACTTCCCCCAAAGAATTTTAACTTTTCCCAACCCAAAAAATTTCACTTTGTCCCCCGTTTCCCCCCCAGTAAAAAGAGAGCATGGCGCCGCCAATGATATGAAACTCTTTAGTTTTGATGTTTCCATTAAATAGCAATGACATATGAAGCAAATTTCATCCGAATACATTTCAACTACCTTGCGTATGTCCTAAAAGGGGCTTCTTCTAAGTATGTCTATACATGTTTCTACTTCTCTTGAGAGCCGGCACTTGACACATACACCCCATTCAAATCTCCGTAGGAAACAAACTTGTGGTTTTTGAAGGTATATAGAAGCAATAATGTATATGCAAAGCCAGGGGCTGTGCCCGGTAAAATCATGGAGGGGCGAAACATCATAGGGGGGGCGAAACCAGTACAAAATTAACTCATTTTTGGTTAAAAACCCCTAATTTGGTGCAATTTTTGCGTAAAACCTGTTTTGCTTAAATTTTGAAAATTCAGGGGCGCCCACCCCCCTGGCGCCGCCCTGTGACAAAGCCCTATTCAATACCCTGATAATATTGATGGTTAACCATTAACCCATTTAAAATGGCAGTTTTTTTGTTTATATTGGGAATGAAATGGATTTGAAGGCTCAAATTTCAGAACAACACTGAGAAAAATCCAGCCTTTTATATGATATCTCATACCTCCGGGTAAAATCAGGGGTACCAAAGATGATCGGAACATGACCATTATACCATGTATATGAAAGTTAAGCAAGTCTCAGGATTAACCAATAGTTTGACCATGCTTAAAATAGCAAACACTCTCCAGAGATTTTAGCTGGTTTTATAATTTGTGTTTAATGAACTATCCCCAAGAGTAACTAGCTTTAAATAATCTCATTTATCTTGAAATAATGATTTTGGTATTCACATCAGATCCCCATTTATTACAATGTAGCATGGTCATAGGTGTATAAGTCAAATGTTCAATGCAGTTCGTGTTAAATTTATTATCCTTTAGACTTAAGGTCCATGGTCCATTGCAATTAGCCTTGCCCCCAGAACCCCAAATTTTACCGGAAGTGATATAATATTTTGGTTGTCGGAAGAAAGCTATTATTGTTTATCATTTGGCCCTGTGAAAGCTTAGGGATAAATATGTTGGTTTTGGGTGTTATGGTGAAAATGGCCCCATTTGTCATCAATAGTCAATTTACAGAGTAAGCGTAGTCTACAACATCATGTTTAGCTCTCACATCAAAATGGATTGAAATATTGAAACTAGGGTCAAGGTCGTCCACTCAAGATGAAAAACCAATAGATTAAATCGGGTCTCCCCCCCCTTCACAAAAAAAAATTATTGACTTTGAGAAGGTCTACTTTTCTATAGACCAAAATTCAGGTCAAAGTTGGAGGTTGCCTTACTTCAAGAAATTGCAGTCTTAAAAGCAGAAATGTATTTTTGATGCACTTTTAGATTTGTCTGAATAAAAAAATATATATTTCCCCTACCTCCCCATATTGCATTTACTGCAATTTTCTGAGGACCCATGAGCACTTGATATAATACATTGGTAACTATAATAAATAGTGTAAAGAAAATTGCTTTCATTACAAAAAAAATTGGGGTGCACTTTTTTAATGCCTATAAGACATGAGACAATTATCTATGAGACATTTTCATAACAGTGGTGGCACCAAAAGGAACATGGAGTTGAATTCTCCCTCCAGTTGAGCCATCCCTCCCCCCACTTTCACCCAAGAAAACAACCACCAAATCCATAAACTACCAAATGTTGCAATAATTTCAGTAATTTTACCCCTGCAGAGGTTCATATCCCCTACTGCCCTGCACCCAGAAATAAGTTTTGACACTGCCACAGCCTAGCCAGAAAAAACACAAGTTGATAAGCTACATCCAGATGCAAAGCTGTCTCTCCATGCAAGGCATTTTCAGTTTGGTTAAAGAGGCACTGGCACATTTGAAAAATAGTGCGCCCTCAAGATTTTTCAAAATCAATATTTTTGCATGGTTGTAAAGCTTTTATATAATATACATTAGCCCTCACCTGAAATGATTAAGACCAAATCAGCATCCTTATTGGTAACAGAATGATTTTATAATTAATGTCGCCGGTGACATTAATTCAGCAGACGACGGAAATGGCGTGTAACAAGCAAACGCACGCCGTATGCATGTTTCCCACAGCATGCACCCTGTTTGACCGGTCCGTGACCTTTGTGGCTTTAATATCAATGAGCACGAGTCTATGATATTCATGTAATATACACATTTGTTGATTAAAGTTATGGAAAACTTAAAAGTTAGCCTACAAATTACCTGGATGTCTTTAACCTCTTATTAATGTCCCCTTCTGTTTTTGAGTATGCTATTTTTATGTGTAAAATGTATCTCTATTCTTCCAATGGCCTAGGCTAGACTATCATTTGCGAGCAAATTGAAGAAATTTCATATTTTGTGAAATGTGCCAGTGCCGCTTTAAATAAACATGTCCTTCAAAACCACTTTGGAGACACGTCTTGTGTCTTCCTGTAAGACAGGACTTAGGACACATCTCATGTTGCACCTCATGTCTCCAAATGTCTAATATCACATCTTCCAAGAAAAACTTGACAAATTTCTATTAACAGAGAAATATTTAAATGAAAGACAACGAAGGTTAGGCACCGATTTTACAGTATTTGAAAGGCTTTCTCATTCTCGGGCCATTCAGGCTGCAAAGCCCTTTGTAAGCCCATCATCGGGATAGACTTATCAATCAGCAAAGCAATATTACAATATAAACTAATACACAGATGTCTAAACCATGTTTTAAATAATTGAGGTAAAGAGCAGTGATGAAAGTGCCTTTTCACCTACTGAGGAGCTCTAAAGAGCTCGATGATGATATGTCAACATCCAAGACTGGTAGGGAGGTGGTCCAACTAGTTTGTCAGTTTATGCTTTCAGGGCATGAGTTCACAGTGTGATAAACTTTAGACCCTAGGGTCTATGGTAAACCACACATTGATATTGTCAGGCATTTGACAAATTAAACAAAAACAAATATCATACTACATAATTTACACTCCCTTACTGATATTTTATGACTTAAAAAATTCTTTGAACAGAATAGTCACAGTTGATTATGTTAGAAGTATGTCAACGAGCAGTTTTGATCGGTTTTCCAAAATGTCACACTTCTCATGTTCTGTTGATCCAGGTACCAATTGCCTGTGTAAAAATAAATCGGCCACAAAATAACAATCTGGTTTCGGCTGTGTATCGTTTACCCAGGGCCTGATCAGGATTCAAGTTTATTATTACGGCCTCGCTGGAAGCGAGTCCAACAGCTAATTACACCGCCCATATCTAAACATAACAGCACCCGATCAGGCGTAGTGTGAGGGTGGGTATCATCTTTAACGCCGACCGGCTCAATGTGGTGTCAAACGCAATCCCGGGCTTTGCTTGTTGTTTTTGACAACCAGCCATGACAACATGCAACTACTGGTAAATGTTCTATAAGCAGACCAGTGGGGTTCTTCTATAACCAAATTAAAGGACGTTCACAAGTTTTTTAGAAAAATTATTTTTTTTTCTTCCAATTTGGCTTTAAAGTGCACTGTCGGAATAAAACAAGGCAATTTGTTTTTATCTTAAAAAAACTTGCACATGTCTTATAGGTGCAAATAGAGATTTCAAACATCCATATAAGTCTTCTGTCATTTTGTAATAATGTCAATATAGACCTGAACTGTCGATTCTTACCTTGTGTTTGGTTCCAGAATGGCTTAGATGTGACAACCAAAAGGTGGCAATATTTTAAGTTCAAAACAGTTTTGGAAGTCATTTTGATTATGTTTTTGAAATTAAAATTTCACAATTTGCTGTAATCCGAAGATTCTCTATTCTCTCAGCATAATCTTTTCACATGGGATATTTTGATGAAAAGCTTTAAATCATCGAGTACAAAAATCATGGCTTTCCATTTTTTTTTGACACCTGAGATGTGAAATCTCTCGTTGCACCTTTAAATCCAGTTTCCTTTGAATAAAATGTATCATTTACAACACGCATTAATTATGTATATTACACTGGACTGTTGATTGTCCAATAATTTTCGTAAAGAGCTAACTGATTTGCTCACATCACAGTGAAATGCAATTAAGCGACAAATTATGCAACAGCGTGGCAGCACCAGGGGGGGCACAGGGGGAATTTCCTCCCCCAAATTTCTTTCGTAAGTTCTTTCTTGCCCCCGCCCAGGTTGCCCCCTCCCAGTGTCCCCCCCCCCCGCCCCCCCGGCTGGATAAAAATGACAAATTTTTTGGCAAAATAATTGGTTAAAATCTCAAATTTTGGAATTTTGGCCCCTAAAATTTCACTTTTTTTTCCCCCCCCCCCCCCCCCCCCAAAAAATAATTTTACTTTGGCCCCCTTTTCTTCCCCCCCAGAAAATTAAGTCTGGTTTCCGCCCACAGTTCACCAGTATTTGTTTAAAGGGATTAGCAGCGATTTTACTAATTCCGAAACATCGAAAAATCATCAAAATTCATAGTTTTTATAGTTTTGTTTTTACTGGCATGGATATGCAAACATAACTGCAAAGGGGTGGCTTGAAATCCGTGTAATTAAAATACAAGTCAGTACTTTTTATCCGATTCTGTCATTTCTATACGTGCGTATCAAAATTCCGACTTGAGATCAAAAAGCCTTCCCCGTTGAATATCACACACAGATTTTCACCAGCGTGAGATTTGTGCACCATGATCAATACAGTTTTGACCTCAAACAAAACATTATTAAGCTATGTTTTTCCGGTACTGGTACTGGGTACTGGGGTAAACCACAATCAGCTGTTTTTAGTGAATTTGAGACCCGTCGCGGTATGTCTATTTTGCCCGGGAACTGCATGACAAATTTCCTCAAATACACTTCATTTTTTTCACTATTTGGTGTTTTTTTACATTAAAACAGTTATATGGAATTGTCACCTTATCCCTGATTTATAATTAAAAATGCTCTTCACATTTTGTCGATTCTCTTTCGTCATCTCTCGCCTGTATATGCACCTTTAAACAAGTTTCCTGGCATTGGAGTAAGCCTACCCAAACCATGTTACTTGATGGGACAGGAAGTGGGACAAGGCGATAAACTCAGAGAGTGCCCCTTTTAATTATCACTTTGCAATCCGCATTGTACAACAATGAACAGTTCATATATGCATAGAGGAATATATATAGCATTATTGCTGTGTAATGCAGTCTAAGCAAATCCAACCGGCACCCCCACCCCGTCGCCATAAAAAGCTCCAAGTTCCTATTTAACATAATAAATTCATAAAATGTACCCATGCAACATTGACCTTGTCATAGAATATACAATGGTCCTTCAATTACATAAACTTTCTGGCTAAAGCTGACTCAGAATTTCCTGATGAGGGCGCACTCAATTTTCAAACAATCGTGTTTTTTTGCATATACATATGCGTGTCATTAGTACATCAATGTGTGAAATACTAAAAGCCAAATCGAAATCCATCAGATAAAAAATCACACTTGTTATAAAATTCCGGATTCAGGACATTTTGTATACACTGTATCCTATGGCACTGTTATAATATCATAAATCTTTACTGCATGCATGTAAACAAACGTAGATTCATCTTACTCAAACTTTGGAATTACCTTTTTTACGGTTACTATCTTTATTTCTAGTTTCTTTTTGATTTTTTACAAACACCAAAATTTTATATTTTCAAATCTCGAGCCGCCTTTAAAAAATGCAATAACTCCAAACTCTCCAATGTTAAGAGCACCCCCAAGTTTCAAAATTTAGATTTTTGCACAGTTGTTTGGTATATTGGTCTAGTAAACTAAACTATAACCTGCGAGTGGTAATGACTCCAAAAATGCAGAATTTGTATAAAAGAAGCAATTTTGTATTTAGAATCGGGACCCTGATTGTAATTTAAAATGGCGGAGCTGGAAACCGGCCAAATTTATGTCCACCCATTTGAAATAGTGTCACCTTACTAACTGGATCTCTAGCTTGACTTGCCTGAACCAAACAACTAAACAACTAATGGATGAGCGTAGACACGTACATGGCGTCCAATTTTCCTGGCGAGTTCATATGGAGGGACGTTTCCAGCGCCGCTGAATTAATTATTGAGATCGCCGATATTAATTATATACTATATTACAAAATTCCTTCTTTTCTACAAATAGAGATTTTGAGCTCTACCAGTCACAGGTATTGTTCCTAGTCATTGACAATGCACTGTTCACAAATCTCAACTATCCATAATTTGGGGTGCTCTTCAAAAATGTGCTGTTCTGCTTTAAAGGGATGCCTAGGTATCTTTGTCACATATTTTCAGATACATGAAGACATGTTCTCCAGAAAAATGCACCCTCAATTTTTTTTGTTCAAAACACAATGAGCCCTGTGTAGAGTTGGTCCGTGTGACCTCATTAATGTGGGGTCAAAGGTCCATCGAGTGTCATATTGGGCATTTTAACCCAAATTAATGTTACCTGTTACAAAATTGACACTGTCTCAATATTACTTTGATATTGCATTAAAGGACTTGAACACATTGAGCTGAGCCGTGGGTTTCAGAATTAAATTTTTTAACATAGGTTTGACGTTCATCCCCATGAACCTCAATTTTTTTCTTAATAAACTCCTCAAGTGACAAAATAGATATATATTCCAATCTCCCCCACCCCTCATTTTTTTTATTTCTTTGTCTACAATTTCAACTTTCTACCCCTAAATAAATTTTGCTAAAGAAACTCACTGGTTTACTCCCTGTGAGACTTTCATTTTGTTTTATATTCTGGTTTCTTCTTCTTTTTTACTTGCCTGTACGATTTGTCAAAATAACCAAAAGTCCTGGGTCCTGGGCACCTGCAAAAGGGGAGAGAATATAGTATTAACCTATCTTATCTTGGTGTCCGTAGTGTGCGGCAGATGCGCTTCAGTCACCCGTAATACACGAGCGTCTCTACAACGCATCTCTACGCTGATTTT